>JAPYZL010015876.1:0-12964 GCA_030522825.1 Platygaster orseoliae
TGTGTTTGGTCATGTTACGCTATTTCCTTCACTTTTTTGTTGTTTTCCACTTTTTTTTCGTCAAATTGTTTCTACACCCAGGGTCGTATCGAGGCCGGGACCGTGCCCCGGGGCCCCCAAACATTTTCTTGAAAAATGTGATGAGGGTGATGAGCAAAAAAAAGGTGCCGTGTCACTTTTGAACACACCACCTCAACACTCAACACCTTTCTTTTTGAAATCAAATTTGAAAGTTTAACGACCTTTTTTTAATTTTTGTGAAATAACTCACTTTCTCTAAATTTGTTTTTTTTTGTTTTTTTATTTTTTTTTCAGCATTTTTTCATCATGGTTCGCGTTCATGTTCGCAAAACAGAGCGTATTGATGGTGGAAAATTATTCGAAGCGTGCAAGTCTGTCCGCGAGAGAATGTCTGCGAATTGCGCGTCGAAACGCTTTTCTGTTGCTCGGCGGACACTCGATCGCTACTTACAAAATTTTTGTTCTTAACAAATACAAATTTTTAGAATCAAATTTTGTTCTGCACAAAAAAGTTTTCATTGAAATTGTTTATGAAATTATTTACTTTGTGTTTCTCACTATTTTTCAGCAATCAACCTCGTGAAAACCTCATTCTTCTGCAATTGCGAATTTTGCCCCACAGGTTGCACATTTTACCCTAGCGTGGGGCAAAATGTGCAGAAAATCGTTTTTTTTTTAATCAATACACGAGACGTAAGGTTCAACCAGAACTAAAGTTGCCTGAGGCTTAATTGTAGCCACATATGTGGGCTACAATATAGTGCCATTTGCAGATCCTCTCAGCCCTTATGCTGCTTAACAAATTTAATAATATCAAAAACTGCGCATTTTGCCCCAGTCTCCCCTATATAATATATACAATATATAATAATGAATATGGATAATATAGGTACCTTATATATAATATATAATAAATAATAATAACAGTTTTTTATGATAAATAATACATATTAATATATATATAATAACTATAATTTAAATAAATCGATTATATAATAATTTTATTAATTTGTTATTTTAAAATGTTCAATATTATTTGAGTTCATAACTAGAAAATTTGAATAGCTAAACTCCATATCAAAAATTAGGCAGATCATTTTTCCAATGATTGATGATTTTTTCAATTTTTCTTTCCTGTGTTTTTCTTATACCATTAATTGACAGTTGCCCTAAAGATGACAAGAAACCGAAATTCAAAAATCTGTAAAAACTGATTTTCTGGTGAAATCTAAAGAAAATCATACAAAGCAACTTTTAAAACGTGATAGTTTACTTGTATCGACAAATCAATCGGTAATTATCGAATTGTTCTACCCAACGTCTTTCATTCTATCTGGAATTATTGTCAATAAAGGGCGTCTTGATGAGAAAATTCCATTGTGTGCGTCTGATAGGGAACGAAAAATAAATCGACACGTACTGTATCTTTTCTTGATCTTTATTAATCCAAAACTGAAGGAGACATGAAACGATATGACGTCAATACCTGGGCCGAAAAATTCTAGGTATAGAGAAAGGTTTATAGTGATTTTTGAAATTTCGATTTGTTTTTTGGGTTTTAATCAGGAAAAAAAAGTTATTTGCTATTAAAAAAAAGTCAATTATAATTATTAGGAATTATAATCAATTATTTATTTAAAAATGGATTTCAATGTACGAGTCAACTATTTATTTTGACATATGACAATCAGTTTTTTGTAAACAATTACAATATTGTATACAGTTTGAATAAAAAAATATTACAAAATTGAAAACTTTGTTTTGCAACTAATTTTGGGTTTTTCTTGCAATAAATTTTGAAATTACGAAATGATAACATGAAATGAATTATTATCTACTTCTGAAGTACACAATCAAAAACGAAAATGCCACTGAAATTCACGAAATTCTTGAACTCTACAAAATTCTTAAAATTTGTCAGTAACTCCAACAATCTGCGAAACCCGAAAATTTTTCTAATATTTTACGAAATTATCAAAATATTCAGAAATATCAGTACTGACATTTTGTTTAAACCAGAAACTCAAGCTCTAATCATAATTAAAAACTACATATTCTTCAACAAATTTTTTTATTTCTCAAACTTCTACATTACATAACAATAACATGAAATAAATTATCTACTCCTACAGTACACAATCAAAAACGAAAATGCCACTGAAATTCACCTAATCCTCGAACTCCACAAAATTCTGAAAATTTCCCACCAACTCAAAAAATCTTCAAAACTCGAAAATTTTCCTAACATTTTACGAAATTATGAAAAAATACAGAAATTTCAGTACAAACTCTCCACATTTTGTTTACAGCACAAATGAATGAATGAATTAATAGATTCTCACTATTTCAAAAAGTAATTTTATTTTATTACTTTTTTTATTTTATTTAGTGAATGTTCTGTATATGGAATAAAGCAATTTTTTCTTTTACTTTTTAAACAAATAAAAATAGTATATCAATAACAATTTTTGAAGTAAACACATTCCAAGTTCATTTCATTAAGATTATATTTCATTTTCCGCGTTTGTAACATGTTTTTTTTAATATTTTTTGTAACATGTTTTTGTAACAATTTTTTCAATTAGTGAATTCCACTAATAAAAATTCAAGACGAAGATTTCGATTGTAGTTTTGAAGTGTTAAGGGTGATGGTAATGCGGGAAAGGTGGAACGTCGTAAATCGAGGGCGCCTCTGAATGACTTCGGTCGTGCCATTGGTCCGGAGAATGGTAAAGCCCGTAATTGACGCCATTAGTAGCGATTTTCTTTAAGCCTTGTATGCTCGACAGAATAAGAGCCATTTTGGCCAGCAGTAGGGCTTTGCCGCCCAAGACGGCGAGAAACTGGAAACCCATTGGTATGAGCACAGAGCCCATCAATAACAATCCCATTACCATCAGGGGCATTATTTGCATTCGCCTTCGTCTTCTACCTCGTGCTGCACAAAAATATGAAACAATTTCACGGAAATAAAATAATAGTTTCAAAGCTTTTTCTTGCATTATATTTATGTATATTTATTACTATTTTATACTATTTTATTTTATTTATTTTTTATTTATTTTATGTATTTTTTTATTATTCATTTATTTTATTTATTTGACTTTATTTACATTATTTATTAGTATATTATATTATGTTATCTTTATGTATTAATATAATATATAATTTTTATGTGTTTTTTGAGCCTTTTGTTCCGACAGAAGAAAAAGGATGCATATCAGAAAAACAACAACAAAAAACTGAAACTGAAAAAACAAAAAAACAAAAAATATCAGGTAAAGAAATACGAAATGAAGAGTATATTTCGGTGTCATAAGAATTTTTAATTATTGTATAGACATTTTTTTACTGTATTTAGATATCTTGAGCTTTTTTTTAAGGAATTTCAGAAGTGACATTCATTACGAATTAAGCGAAAATTGTGACGTTGTAACTGTTGAGTTTGGGAAAAACTTAGGAAAAAAGAAGAAAAAATCGAGGGTATTTGAATTTTACCAGGGTTTTTACTTACTTCTTTGGAATTTTTATTTTGCTGATGTTTAGATACTTCAAAAACTTTTTAGAAAAATTTCAAGAGCGAAATTTATTGTGAAACAAAAATTGTTACGTTTTGATGATTGGACTTTAAAAACAGGATTTTTTAATTTTTGCTTTCATTATTCTTTTAGAATTTTGTTTGACCATGTTTAGAAATTTTGAGAATTTTTTCGGAAAACTACAAGACCAAAATTTATAGTAAAAATAAAATTGTAATATAATGATGCTTGAATTTCAGAAAAATAAAACACTGAATCAAGAGTATTCCAGTCTCACTGGGATTTTTCAATATTGACCATCAACTTTTTCCTTATTTGTTTAAAATTTTTTTTCCCAACTTTTAAACGTTTTAAAAATTTGTTGGAAAAATTTAAAGAGCAAGTTTCATTATAAAAAAAAATCGTAACGTTATAATGGTTAAATTTTAGAAAAACTATAGAAAAAAAATCAAAATCAAGGATATTGGAATATCAACTGGATTTTTCAATGAGCACTATCAATCTTCCATTTATGTCTTTAGAATTTTTGTTTTTTACGAATTTTATGCAGATATTTTAAGAATTGTAGGAGAAACGTTCAGAGCGAAATTTATTATGAAACAAAAATTGGTATGTTATAATAGTTGAATTTCTGAGATTCCATGAAATTTTTTAAATTATTTAAACTTTATATGAAAACTTTCAAAAAATCAGATAATATTATAATAAACAATAGGAATTATAGAAAATAATCTAGAAAAATAGTATATTACACTGCGCGACACCAAAAAAATTACAAGAGCTTCGTCACCAACTCAAGAATAAAATATTTAAAGGAAATTAATAATTAATAGTAAATAGATCTACTATATGAAAAAATTCCACTTAATATATTGTTAAACTTTCGTATCCAAATATTCATCGATTTTCACAAGTCAAAATTAATGTTATCAACCTTTTTGGATTTACGGAATTTGTTTTAGAAGAAAGTTGAAAAAAGTTAATAAGAAATTGTTTAAAAATCATGGGAAATCGTAAAAAACGATAATAAATCTTAAAAAATCACAGGAAACACTAAAAATTATGAAAAATCGTGAAAAATAGTAAGAATTGTTGAGAAACTATGTAAGATTGCAAGGGAATATTATTATCAGTGGAAAACCGTAGAAAACCATGAACTGCTATGTAAAATTATAATACATAATGGAAAACTATAAAACATATTGAGACGCTGTGTAAAATTGTTGAAAATCATTTTTATAATTGGAAAACCATAGAAAACCATAAAATACTATGGAAAATAATGGAAATCACGAGCACAGGCGCCACAGCAAATTTTCTAAACATTCAAGTAAAAATTACCCAAAATACTTGATTAAAATACTAAATTAATTGAAATAAATAATAAAATCGAATAACCAATAATTTTTCGAAATAGTTAAATCAAATAAAATACTTAATTATCAAAATACTTTCATATTACAAACAAAAATATCTAGTTCTCACAACTACTCTATTTTATCCATATATAAAAATATTGAATACAGTATAAAAATTATTTATAAAATTTCCTTTTGAATTACAGCTGCTCAATTTTTCACATCTCCAAAATTTTTTAATAGTGTAAAGAAAGAACAAAATTTCGTAGTAAAATTTTTTTGTGTGAAGCTCAGAGTTTGAGATTTTTTTATATATTTTTTTAAAAATACTTTCATATTACAAACAACAAATATATAGTTCTCACAATCATTCAATTTCTTCATATATAAAAATATTGAAAACAGTACAAAAATTATTCATAAAATTTTCTTTTTAATTACACTTGTTCAAGTTTTCACATCTCCAAGATTATTCAATGGTTCAAAGATCGAAATTTCCTGGTAAAAATTTTTTTAGTGAAACGCAGAGTTTAAGATTTTTTTCATATTTTTTTAAAAATACTTTCATATCACAAACAACAAATATATAGTTCTCACAACCACTCTATTTTATCCATATATGAAAATGTTGAAAACAGTTTTTTAATTATTTATAAAATCTCCTTTTTAATTACACTTCTTCAATTCACATCTCTAAGATTCTTCAATGGTTCAAAAATGAGTAAAAATTTCTCAACTGTACCCCCCAAAAATGAAAGTCAACATCCTGAGACGATCATGACATATTTTAATAATGCTTATGACACAACAATGCTCGATAAAATTTTTGGCCAAAAAAATGAAAATTTTAAAAAATGTCTGCAATTGTTTTTTAATACAACTTTTCACGGAAAATGGTGTATTTTTTGAATGGTTCTATGGAATAAGACGCGGCTTGTTTTAAAATACGTGAAAATGATTAGTAAACAAAACATAATAATCGATGTTACCTGAAAAAAATTTTGTTATAAAAAGTTTAATTTGTTATAAACAAATCGTTTTTTTTGTAACTTCTGGAGCGCAGATTTTAGTCGAACAAAAAGAAAAACAATCGCAATTTTTCCGGCATTTTTTTTCAAATATCAAATTTTCAGAATTCAAAATTACCTTCGTCCGCCTTTTTATCAAAGACCGAATAACTTGCAGAATTCGCCAACGCATCGAAGTCTATTTTTACAACATGTGTCCTGAAAATCCGCGAGAGACGGTTAAAAACTATTCCTCCCCATCCAACGTCCGACCTTTCTGTGTCGCCAAGCGTTTCGTTGCTGAAACGCGAGTACAATGCATTTTATACAGTGTCCAATATTATTCGATCCCACTCGTAATGACCCACATAACACTTTTCCCATCAATTTCCCACCTTCAACATCATAATTTCAAAAATTATAAATCACCAGCACTCGATAAAAAAAACTCTAAAGTTCATAACTTCCTTGGGATTAAAAGGACGTTGTAAATACCTTAACATTGTTTACTGGCGAACAAACATTATTCAGTTTCGACGTAGAAATATTCATTGCATACATTTATTCATGACGTGAAAATTCTATCTCCCACGTTTTAAGAAAATGAATTTATCTTTGATTTTTGCATAACGGAGCATCGGGAAAATTTAAGTGCGTCAAAAGCCAGAAATTACTTATGAAAATAGCAAGTGTTTATTATTTTTTACTGAGATTTTATGGAAAAATAAGGATAAATAGTATTTAATCTGGGAATGTACATAGTTAAAAAAGGATGATGAATGAAAAAGTAGCAAGTTTCGACCTAGAAAAAAGTAGGTCGAAAACTGAAACTGCGAGTGTGGAGAAAAGAGGATTACGCAAATGAGATTACTTAACTTTGGGTCACTTTCATGGACAAAATTGAAATCGGCGAAAATGTAAGCTTGAGCAAATGTTGTTTTTCACTTGAAAAACATTAGGATTTCGATTATAAAGACGAAGTATGAAATTTCTACGATCATTGAATGATTATATATTTTTTTTTAACTTGAACGTCAAAGAAATTTGTTACTAAAATTCATGGTAACTTAATTGAATGATTTATTTATCTAAAGACTATGAAAATTGGTAATAGACGAATTAATCCTGTTTCCTTCACACGTCAAAAAACCAACCAAAAAAAAATCAATTGCATGTTCAGATAATTAACACGATAAATTTGTTTCAAAATAAATAATTTCAATTTAGTTTAGTTTTAGTTCTATTATCTAATTTTAATGCAGAGTACGTGTAAGTTTTGGAATTGAATATGATTAAAAATGATTGTTTAGAAGGTTAAAGATTTTCAGAAAAAAATTTTCAAACATGTTTTAATTTTGTTTATTATTTTATTTTTTTTGTGTTTATTATACGATAATAAACACAATAAATTTGTTTCAAAGTAAATTATTTCGAGTTGGTTTAGTTTTAATTTTATTTCCTAATTATAATGCAGAGTACGTGTAAGTTTTGGAACTGAAAATAATTATTATTAAATGTAAAAATAATTGTTGAGAATTCAATGATTCCACGAACTTGAATTCAGTAATATAATTCAAAAATAAATACACATGTATAATTTAGGGTTTTATGAAATTCTAAAATATTTGAAATTTGAAATTCCACGATAAAAAATTTTTTTTTTCAATTGTGAATCTTTGAATTCAGGTTCAAAACCACTCTACGAAAATATTAAATCTCGAAAATATTAAGAAATCAAATATTAGGAAAATATCGAAATAAAATAAAATATTAAGAAAGTATCGAAAATATTAAGAAATCAAAATATTAAGAAAATATTAAATTGTTGAATCTCGTAAACTCTCACAAAAATGCTCAGAGAGTCGATCATTATTTGAATACTCCACTTGAATACTCCACTTATTTGAATACTTCACTATGCGACTTATTCTTCTTCTTAAATTTTTTCCGATATATATTTCGATGAATATCCTCATTTACTGAAATGGGAAGAGACACATTCGTCACGTACAAAAACCTAGTAATTTGTAATATAAATATTGAAAATATTACTGTATTCTAAGAAAATATACAATACAATACAATATTTAACAATGAACACTAATTTTTCGATTTTCAATATGTAATAAGAAAAAATTACTTTTACTATAAAATATTCAGTTTTTTGTAAATTTATGCACTATTCCAGAAAAAACTTTGGTTGGTCTATATTTTACTAAACTAATGGTCGCTGTAACCAAACCAATTTTTTCCGTGTATTTTCTGTGGGAAATTCTGGTTATACAAAGGAAATGCAGGTTACCCCTCCTGAAATTTGTGTAGAGTTAATTATTATTTTATGTAAAAATTAGTGAAAATACAAACAATTACGAAAATATGCGCTGACTGAATAATAATTATTTTTAATAACGAAGTAATAAATGAAAAAAGTATTTTAAAAATGTAGTAACTGAAATCTAGAGGAGTTGAGAAATGGTTTTTTGTTAGTTCTCAAATTTAAATAGAATTCAAGATTACGAATGAAACCAAAAAAAAAAAGATAAATATAACGTAGAAAATAATTTGGGAAATTGTTTTGACCCAAAAAAACTACAATTTACGAAAGTGTTGAAAATCTAAGAAACTTCGAACTCTGGAGCAGTGAATTCTAGAAATTTAAACGAAATGCATAGAAATCCTAAAAAGTGTTTAAAATCATCATCGAACTATGAAGAAATACTGAAAGTATTTAAATTCGTTAAAGAACAGTTCTTTTGTCTTTTGGTACAATATTTTGGGAAAAGTTTTTTGTGAAAAAAAAACATTGGAAAAAAATGGGCTGAATTTTGGGAAATATTTTTAGTGGGAAAAAAAACGCTGGACAGAAAAAATATTGGAAAAAATGTTTTGGGAAAAAGTGTACCCCAACAAATTTACTATATTTTTTACTAAAAAGTACAACATTCCTCTCCCAAAGCACCAAAAAACACCTTCCTTCCATCAAACAAACTTATCATTCACAAAAAACCATCACCATCCATAATTTTTGCAAAAAAACCAAATCCCCTCACCTATTCGTATTTTTGTTCGTCGAATTCTGATCAATCGTGAATCGCACTAAATCGATACCATCCGTCAGAGGAATGACGTCGTTATCAAAAAGCACGTCCAGCGTCGAAAGCGTTCGACTCTGCAGACAATCCCGGAGGGCTTGCAAAAACACCGTCTCCGACGAAGATGATGGGCAATCCTTCAGCAACGATTTCAAACGCGATGACCATTCCGTTATCTCGTCCTCGTGCTGTTTTTTCGCACTCACATACGCACCAATCGCGAGCAAGTGCAATACCAAGTAACGCATCTGTCGACCAATCATTTTCCACATCAATGTTTCCCAAAAACATCGTCCCCACAAAAAACTACATGGCTGTCACAACCATACCATTTTGGTCTTTGAGGGACAGAACTTCCAAACCAAAACATCCAAATTAAAGAACATCAAAAATTCAAAACCTCCAAAACTAATAAGATTTGGATATTTTGTACTTGGGAAAAATGGAATTGGGGACTTTTAGGGTTTGGATGTTTGGTACTTTGGATGTTTTTGCCATCAAATTTTTGAATAATACTCGTCCTTGCGCGAAATCTAGATACCAAGTTCCGTGCTAAGTTCGGAGTAATCAAAATATGTTTTACTGAAGAAATGTATTACGTCGCAAGTTCAAGTTTCGAATGACGGCAATTTGCGTCACGCCTCAGTCAAATAATCCCGGCTACCTAATAATTTGACGCGCCAGTACACATGGCAACTATTCAACACTGGCCACTCAAGCGTTAAGTCGAGATGTACTCGAGTAATTATTACGAATCAACGGGATATAAACTGCACTTTGGATTCAAATTACCGGCTGCATCGAATAACTCCTGAACTCGAAGATGTAAAATTTGTTGTCTGGCACTTGGGTACGAGAAACTTTGGAAAATCCGCGTTTACCTCCAGGAAAATGGATATGGTCGACTTTAAAGTGGACTTTGCGACTCGCGTCGTTATAGTGCACGCCGGAAATTGGTGTACTGAGTATTTATGCGTCTATGGAAATGGGTCAAGGTGTCAGTTATCTTCGAAGGGTAGCAGTGAAAGGCGGGCGCTGTTTTTTTTTATGCTCGACCAACCCCGTGCGAGTAATCTTTGCTGAAATGAATCCCACGCGGAAGTGCTCTTTCTTGTTGTGTATAACTATGATTGAAGTGACATGCTACGTACAGAAATGACGGTAATTTCGCATCAAGACAGTCGTTAGAGGTATTGGGAACCCGATAAACTTAGCCGTCGCGGCACGAGGATATGTTGCAGAATTTTCATGCCTACTTTTTCTCGCAATAATGTCATGAAAAATAAGGCTACTTTTTCTGTCGTGAGATACGCCTCCGGAGGAAATCCGAGTCAGAGAAATCAAGTGGAAAAGTATGTGAAGTTCAGGGAATGTTTTGGTTTGAATTTTTTTAAGTTTGTGAGATGATTTTTTGGGTATTTTTTTCGTTCATATATTTGATTAACGAATTAATTGATGAATTTAAATTAAAGACCATAATATATTCAATAAATATAAATTAATAATATTTATTATTATATATTATTAATAATAATTAAACAATAATAAATTTGAATTAACGAATAAATAATAGAGTGGATATGAATATTGCTCTCTATATTCCTTCGAGTGAAATTTAAATCGTTTTCGAGTGACAACCCGAGTCGAAATTTCATCTTGAATCTCAACTTCTTTCACAGTCAGTATTCGCAATTTGCAGGTGAAAATGTTAAGAACCATTGATTTCGTGTTTTATCGCGTTAAAAGTTGCAAACTGATGTGAAATGCGTTTTTTGTATTTTAACTTAATTTCATCTTTAAATCGTGTTCACCGATTTTGTTATATTTTAAATGTACACCACCTTAATAAATGTTGTAGTGTTATTTAAAAACGAGTTTGAGTTAAATGCTTACGACTATTTTTTCACAATTTTATTAATTAATAGTTCATTATTTTCAATTTGTTGAATCTATACTTATAACTTTTTGTTATGTATTTATGTCTCAGTTTTTTTCATTTCTTTTACCATGCAGTAAATTGGATGAAAAATTTTTATCTACAAATTTATGAATGAAAAACACTGAAATTAACTGATGAGAAAACAAATCATCAGTTTTTGAACGAATTATTGGAATACAGTCAGTTTAATAATGTGTTACAAAATACGCAAAATTTTCAAAACTCCTGTATCTAAAATATTAGGATTCCATATTTTTCTGATCTTGAAGTTTTCAATTTCTCATAAATTGCATAATTATTGTTATATTATTCAATTATACTCTTTTTTACTTTGACTTTGCAGAAAATTCAAATCATGAGAAAAGAAATCATAATTTTCTAGAAAAATTTATTGTTATACAATCAACTGAATATTGTGTGACAAAAAACGCAAAAATTTCAAAATTTCTGTATCTAAAATATCAGAATTCTAAATTTTTCTGATCTTGAAATTTTCAATTTCTCATAAATAGCATAACCATTGTTATATTATTAAATTATAGTATTTTTACTTTGACTTTGCAGAAAACTCAAATCATGAGAAAACAAATCATCATTTTATAAACGAATTCATTGGAATACAATCAATTGAATATTGTGTGACAAAATACGCGAAATTTCCAAATTCCTGTATCTGAAATATCAGAATCCCAAATTTTTCTGATCTTGAAATTTCAAATTTCTCAATGATTGCATAACTATTGTTATATTATTTGACTATTGTCTTTTTTACTTTAATTTCGTAGAAAATTCAAATAATGAGAAAACAAATGA
Source organism: Platygaster orseoliae (assembly GCA_030522825.1). Taxonomy (NCBI): domain Eukaryota; kingdom Metazoa; phylum Arthropoda; class Insecta; order Hymenoptera; family Platygastridae; genus Platygaster; species Platygaster orseoliae. Next base: position 11,770 of record JAPYZL010015876.1, read on the forward strand.
TCATTTTTTGAAGGATTTTTGTTGCAATGCATTCAATTGAATATTCTGTGACAAAATACACGAAATTTCCAAAATTTTTGCATCTAAAATATCAGAATCCTAAGTTTTTCTGATCTTGAAATTTTAAATTTCTCATTAATTTCAGAATCAATGTTATATTATTTAATTATTCTCTTTTTTACTTTGATTTTGTAGAAAATTTAAATGATGAGAAAACAAATCATAATTTTTTGAACGAATTTATTCAGGAATACAATTAATTTAATATTGTGTTAGAAAATACGCAAAATGTTCGAAATTCCTGTATCTGAAATATCGGAATCCCACATTTTTCTGATCTTGAAATTTCAAGTTTCTCATTAATTGCATAACTATTGTTATATTATTGAAATATTGTCTTTTTTACTTTAATTTTGTGGAAAATTCAAATAATAAGACAACAAATGATCATTTTTTGAAGGAATTTTTGTTGGAATACAATCATGATTCAATTGCAATTGAATATTGTGTGACAAAGTACACAAAATTTTCAAAATTCCTGTATATCCAAAATATCAGAATCCAATAACTTTTCTGATCTTGAAATTTCGAATTTCTCAATAATTGCATAACTATTGTTATATTATGTAATTATTGTCTTTTTTACTCTGATTTTGTGAAAAATTCAAATGAGGAAACAAGTCATTATTTCGTAAATGAGTTTATTATAGAATACAGTCAATTGAATATCACGAAATACGCAAAATTTTTAAAATTCCTATATCTACAATATCGAAATCCCAAATTTTTCTGATCTTGAAATTTTTAATTTCTCATTAATTACATAACGTTTGTTCTATTATTTATTTATTGTCTTTTTAACTTTGAATTGGCAGAAAATTCAAATAAAAAATCGTCAGAAAAAACGATCAACATTGAAGATTAGAAACAATTGATTTACAAAGAGTCGATAGTATTAAGGTGAATTTTTTATGCAAATATTAATTCAATAATAAAATTAATTTTAATAATAAAACGAAGGTACTGCAATATTCTTTTTTTTATTTATTTCAAAATTTTATTGATAATCTCAACGATTTCAACCAATTTTCAATTTCAAATCAGCTTAGCGAAGACGAATGAAGATGAAAAAATGTGAAATAAAATCGGGCTTCAACTTCATTTCACTTATAAAACAAGAATAAAAACAAAATGT
>JAPYZL010015893.1:0-28269 GCA_030522825.1 Platygaster orseoliae
ATATTTTACCAAACGTGTTTGGTATTTTATGCCAAGAAGTTGAAAAAATCTAACAAAAATACAGGAGAATCTCCGTTTATTTTGGTAAAAAGTACTAATTTTGGAAATTATCACCACTTCGCCAAAAGTTTGGTAAATTCTACCGCCGTTTCGATAAAATTTACAAAAAATTTTTCTCCGTGTATAGAAAAAAATTCAAACCTGGGAATACCGAGCTATGTTTATGCTGAACTTATCATAAAAACCGACATAGAACGTGAAACGTTTCTTTGGGCGCTTTTTACGCATATTGAAATGTTTTAGACTCATTTTCAGAGTTTTTTTTTTGAAATCGTCAAAGGTCTATTCGACTAGCTGCTCGTTACATGAGATGACGCTTTCGTACGGAGAGATACTTGAAAAAAAAAAAATTTTTTTTTTTTTTTCAATTTGAATACATAGTCTTAAAAAGTGTTAAAAACCAATGAAGCTCTCCAGTTTTCACTCAATTTGAGTGAAAAATCGAGAAGTTATCAATTTTTCCCAGTGCTATTTTTCCGACGCGGAGCTGCAAAAATACTGAAATCGCTGGTAGCGACCTCTAAATATTTTTTGATTTCAACTTTTTTGGTCTTTATCTCTTAGTTACGACATAACTTTTATAATTTAGGCCAGTGCCGCTTCAAATTCGAAAAAAGTTTTTTTGAATCACCCTCAAATAAAATTTTAGATATCAATGAAGTAATCCATAAAAATACCAGAAAATCCTTTAAAATTGTAGAGTAATGAGAAAATACGAAAAATACAAAAAGCACGATAAATCTATGTACTATTTTCTAAGAAATCTATCAAAGATTAACTCTCTTTCACTTTTTTTCATTGCAAATAACCTTTTTTAATATTGATTTTGGAAAAAAAAGCTTTTTTTTAAATTTCTGAAAAATGCATTCAAATAGAACAAGTTTAATTAACTTCGAATTCTAGAGCATGAAATTCCAGAAACCTATAAAAATACTAGAAAATTGTGAAGCATTCAATAAATACAAAAAGTTTAAAAAATATTTCATATCCAGCTAGATCAGATTCTTTCAAAAATTTACCAAATTATCAAAAATTTTCAAACTTTGAATCCCCTCAAATAAAATTTTAGATATGAATGAAGTAATCCATAAAAATACCAGAAAATCCTTCAAAATTGAAGAGTACTGAGAAAATACGAAAAGTACTGAAAGCACAATAAATCTATGAACTATTTTCTAAGAAATCTATCAAAGATTAACTCTCTTTCACATTCTTTCATCGCAAATAACTTTTTTAATATTGATTTTGGAAAAAAATTTCTTGGAACTGTAAAAAATGTTCACTCCTTTAATTTTGGACAGTGATTACGGTATAATTTGTTCCAAAATCAACATTTCAACCTTGTAAGTAATAAATTCTATGAACGTACTTGGTCCATATTATTGTAAGGTTGGAAATAAACCCTACTGGTCGTGAGTAAAACTCTTCCTGGATTTATCACTAGTGGCAGAACTTTGTTTGCTTGTACTTCGAAAACTTTTTTTTCATACAAGTTTTCCAGCCACGAAGTGTCGAAGGAAAATCTCGACTGCCTTGAATGCACAATCACCGTGATCTAAGTCGAAATAAAACGATTTTCAGTGATTCAGGATAATTGTATTTTATAATCAGTTTTAAATTATTATTTTCCATCATTGAAACGTACAAAATTATGTGTTCTATTGAATAATTTGAATAAGAAATATACGCAAAAATTTTAAGCAATAAACACGAAAGTTAAGATTCGTGTACTTTTAGTTTATCAGAAAAAAATGAATTGATTCAATTTCGAGAACTGTAAGATTTAAATTTAAAACACTTTCCAAAACTGTAAGTGCAATTTCGAAAGGAATGAAAAATGTGTCAATGCAGAAATTTTCTCGAAACTATTTAAATCCACAATATGCAAAGTATTATTTTTATAACATAAATTCTTAACCATGCACAAAAAATGTATCTACTTTATAATTTTACCATTGCATTTTGTTCGGCCATAGGAAGTGATGATGCCCTCAAAAGTTGCAGGATTTGTGGTAAACAATCGTCCACTTTCGCGTAATTAAACGAAAACAAAAAATTGATATTTTTGTGTATAAATTTATAGGGCGCCAAAGTATTTCCTTCCAACATTTCTACGTATTGTTTACAGTCAACTGATAGTACGTCGTTTTCCCTACAAAAAGTTTTTTTTTTAATTTAGCAAATTTTTCGTTGTGGTTAAAAAAATTTACGAGCTTATTCATAAATTATCATTTTAAATTTTAATACCAAAAACTTGTGATTTTTGACATTTTGAAGATCACAAACTTAAACGATTCTTTTAATTTATGAATTTTTCGAATCTTTATTCCAAATGATATGAAATCGAAGAACTGAGATTCTCAGCAATTGAAAATGTTTCAATTTGTGGTTCGAAATTTGGAACTGTCAAGTTTTTTACCAGAATAATTAATTATATTGACATAGATAATATGGTAGAAATAAGTGGTTGAAATTTTATTGAAAATATATTTTTCCTTTACCCTGGTGGTATATCGAGGGAATTATATTTTGTTATTGCTTTTGTTTCTTTGAGCTGTACTTTAATCAGTGGTTTATTGATGTCTTTGTCGACAAAAACCAAAGATTTGGAGCAAAGTTTGAGTCTTCCATCAGACCAAACTTGTTTTTCAGGGTTAGCTGGGTCTTGCAATGTCATTTGTACACTGTAATCCTCGAAAAATATTTCCCCTGGCTCCAAAAGGAGCATTGTGAACCTAAAAAAATCCTCTTTTCATTTTTTCAATCTAAGATAACTTTTTTGAATTCGTTTCTCGTGATTTTTGGAGTAGTTTGGGAATAGTATATTACTGCGAGTTTTGGTAATGTCGGTTTCGACGAAACGAAAGTTTGCAGCCCGAGTCGAAGCCGAGGGATGTAATCGTTTCGTCAAAACAGGCAATTTCCAAAACTCACAGCACGAAATTTTATTCACAGTTCGCTAGTAATTCACGTCCAAATATCCTATTACTAGCAAATTGTGAATAAATTTCATTTATTACAATAAAAAAGAAGCAAGTTTTGAGCAAAATTTCTTAATGAAATTTGCAAATTCAAAAATCCTAATACGTATTTATGGAAGTTTTCACTCATTTTTTGGAGTTTTTATTACAAAAATAAAGGATTATAATTTAACTTTAAGAATTATATTGCAACATATGTTGGTTAGGCTGAAAAATGTTAAAGTTTATCGTTTAAAAAAAACTTTTTGAAATTGCAGAAACTCTTTGGAATTCTATAGTTTACAAGAAAGATATATATTATGAATGATTTTAAAAATTTCTCAGTATCAAAACTATTTTCAGACAATATGTATTTCCTAGGAAATTTAATTTTCATGAAAATTGTTGGCTTTTCGCGGTTTCAAAGACTTGTACAATATATTTTTCAGTAACTTCTCAGCAAAAGTTCATAAATAATTTAAATAACAATAAGTATCAATGTAAATGATGTTTTTTTATTTTATAATGCACTAATTCAATTTTTTTAAATCTTCAGAAAAAATGACTCCTATGTTTAAAATTAATCAGAAATTTTTTTTTCAATGTGATTATACTCTTTCTAGATGCATTTATTGTCAAGATTCATTGAGACATTAAATTGAATAATTCTTCAAAACTCGATGTATTCATTCTTAGATAATATAATTTAAAAAAATGCGAATGTTGATAACAATTCAGTGAAATAATCAAAACATAAATAGAAATGAATCAAGCTTTTATGATTTCATCAGAAGTAGTACCAATAGTTTTGCAATAGATTTGTTTGAAAATGAGTTGAATCAAAGATTTTGCCTTGTATTGTTAATATGAAAAAAATCATTTATAAAGTAAAACAGTTAACAAAAAACAGACTAAAAAAATTTATAAATACTTCATTGTTTTTAAATAAAATTTTCAAAACATTTTTTAAGCTTGGGAACATTAAATATTTGAATTGAACTACTTTTATAAAATTTATTAGTACAGCTTTATATTATTTAGAGCTCTTGTGCAGAAATCAACGACGATAATACCAGTGGACCTAAAAATAAATTTTTTTATTTTGTAATATTCAAATTCGATAATCCATTCATGAACATTTTGAAACATAAAAATCAAAACTTGGAAGAAAAAATCAAAGTTTTTTATTTTCAGTTAATCAAAGTTAAAAATTAAGAACTACAACTGGAATTTACTTTTTGGAATCCAATTTCTCAATTTTGATTTTACAGTTTTAAAAATATGTTTTTACACATATAATTTTTCGTATAAAAGAGTTGATTTTAGATGAACAATTTCATTTCAATTACGGTCTATAGTGCTAATTTTAAGCAATCATTATTATTTTCAAACTTTTCAAATTGGTAGCACGAGAAACGATGAAAAATCTATGCAGACAGCAAAAAGGTCAAATTTTCCAATCAAAAATTTCAGATACATAATCAATGAAGTGATACTTCTAAATTGAAAAATCACTTCAGCCCAACTATTTTTTAATTCATAGAAGAAAATAAATTTTTCACGCAATTTCACATTAACCATATATAGAAACCTGAAAATTTTACTGTATTCATTTATACCGACTTTGACCGCGATTTTTTACGGAAATTCTAGAATCAAATTTCAGACCTTTCTTTTTCCATGACAGCGTTTGACATCCACAAAATCAAAAGGTTCCAAAAGAATTGACGCATACAATCACTGAGAGCACTTAGAAAATAACATTACAATAGAGTGAATCCGACATTGCACAATTATTCGGAAAATTGCTGAAAAAGTTTTTTTCCATTTCCCTTTTAACGATTTCGTGCAATTTCGTGGATTACGAAATGACAATGACTGATGTTGATCATATTGACAAATAAATCGAAAAAAATCAGCTGATTTCGACCATGTGTTCTGTTCAGTATAATATATATATATATTTGTCCGCCATTTTGAAAACAAATACAGAAAGAAAGAGAGAGAATACTATTGCCTTATTAGCGTTTTCGATTGATCCCCGTTTTGTTACGGCGTTATAACGCCGTAATAACGCGGTTCAAATGGCGGTCGAAAATAAAGCGGCAGATTAAAAAAAACAGCTGTCCGCCAATCGTCCACCCAGTAAAACCAAATTTGAATTTGTCGCTCGATTTTTGGCCGCCATTTTAACCGCGTTATTAAGGCGTTACAGTGTTCGTAACTTTTTGTAGTTTTCTATCTCCGTTCCTTTTCTAGCGCTATAATCAAACATAAGTCTGTCCTTGTTTAATAGTACTAAAGTACTACGAGTTACGAACACTGCGGCGTTATAAAACGCCGTAACAAAACGGGGGTCAATCGAAAACGCTATATTAAAAAGAGAGCTAAAATCATCTAAAATCCGTCTGCTACAAGAACACGTGGGTTTTTGACAGTAAACAGGTTTAGTTAATTCGATTAAATTCGATTTGGATAAAAAAGTTTTCTGATTAGTAATCAGAATGTGCAAGGTCCAATAATGTGATTTAGTTCTACAACATATTGTAAGTACTTTTAAAGCATATTCACCAAATTCAGTTTAGAAAAACGAAATTAAAACTTATTTTTGCATTTATTTATGTATGCATGTATATTTTATCGTGCAATATTTAGAATTTATAATTTTCGCAATAGAAAAATTTAATAGTCATTTCAACATTGATGGTTTTTGTGATATTCTAAAAGTACTTAAGGTAACCTCAAAATCTGCATAGATTCAAGTAAAAATCGTAAAAATTACCGATTTCAACTGAAAATAGTATTTTTATCATTACCATTTGCAAAAATTTAATAAAAAAAATCATTTCATATTTTTTATTGTTGGGTTTTTAAATATTTAATTTAAATTTATACTTAACATTTAGGGTTTTTTTACTTTTACTAAATTTACTAAAAAATTTACTAAATAAATAAATAAGAAATAAATAAAAAAAATAAAAAATTTACTACAAAATTTTTAATAAAGAAAAAAACTACATTATGTAGCTTATCATATTAAAAATTAATTTTTATAAACAAAAAATTGTTTGAATGTGAACATGATAGTTCAAAATTAAATTGCAAGTTTTTAATAAAAAGCAAGCTGTAAAAATAAGATTTGGAAAATTTGTTAATCTTGATGAAAATAATTATATCATCTATATTTCAATATCTTTCATGAATTTTCATTATATCTTATAATAATAATTTGAAAAAATTCAAAAACTCTGTCCATGTTTACTTTTTATTAATTTTCTGAGTTTAAGTATATATTTTTTCTTGCAAATGTTATTGTAATGAGAAAAAACAACTACAGCACAAAATCGATTTTTTAATATTATTTACATTTTTTAATAGACCTCACTATAATAGATAAAATTTAATTATAACTGATATATTTAAATATTTTATATTTTATAACATTTATGTAACTGAAAAGTTTATATTTATTCATACAAATCTTTGTTTTTCAGAACATGAATATTTCGAAAGGGATACAATCCTACCTGTGCAGATTAAGCAACATCAAAGAACAACTATTTTCACCAAAATACCTACTTTACACAAACGTTGCGATTTCTATTTCTTTATCTGCAGTAGGGGATATTTTAGAACAACATTATGAAATACTACAGGTAAACCAACATTAAAAATTCGATCTCACAATTTTTCACTGCATAAAAAGAAACAGAATATAAAAATTCTTCATCTACAATCCTCAAATTTGACCTATATATTTTTTGTCAAAAAAAAAAAAAAAAAAAAAAATCAATATGTATTTTTTTTTTTTTAAAAATTAATTATTTTAAATAATAAAATAATTTTCCATTTCGACTTTACTTTGTTTGATTTTTTAAAACGATTCGAATCAACGATATCAGCAATAAAAAAAATTGATGCGAATTTCCAAATTTTATTCGACTATCACCCACAAAATTTTAAAAATATTGCTAAAAACGACAACATTCGAAATTTCGATTGCAGGGTGAATGGGACCGATGGCACTTTTACCGAACTAGGAATATGGCCATATCAGGAATGTCAATTGGAATCATGTGCCACCACTGGTACCGTTACTTGGACAATAGGTTGCCAGGGCGAACATTGAGCACAGTCATAAAAAAAGTCATCATCGATCAATTAGTGTGTTCGCCGTTATGCATAGCCCTTTTTTTCTCGACCCTGGCAATACTGGAAAGGATGAGCATGGAAGAGTTGAAAAGGGAAATCCGCGATAAAGCTCACAGACTGTACATAGCTGAATGGGTGGTTTGGCCGCCAGCGCAGATCGTCAATTTTTATTTTCTGCCCACGAGATTTCGAGTGCTCTACGACAACACCATTTCTCTAGGATACGACATTTATACAAGTCAAGTGAAACACGACAAACCCCAAAAATACGAGAGGTAACGAATAATACATTCCTGTGAGCAGGAATTATGAAATCAAGGAAATGTTTATAAGAATCTGATATGAGAAGTATAAATGAAAAAACGGAAGACAATGAAATATTGTTTATTTTCAAATATAGTAAAAAATATGGCAATACATCTGAAGATTGTAGATACATTGATGTATGAGATTAATATCAAGATTTTTGTTGTTCCATCTTACTGATCTATTTATGAAAATATTTACAAAACAAAAGTTTACTTGAAATCAGAAACACTGAACAATCGCCAAATCAATATTTACCAAGCTCAATGAACATTGCAAAATATCAACAATTTAACTTCAAAATCGCGATTTATAAAAAAAATATTATGTACATAACTATTTACATGAGTAGTTTGTGACAAATAAATGAGATACCTTTTTCTCGTGGTCTTAATTTTTTTTCTCCATTCGACTTGAGGATGAGCCAATGTGAAACTTGTACTGATTCTCAACCTGAAAATTTTCAAATCTTTGGCGAATGTGAATCTATTGTTTCGAATGGTTTCATTTCAGAAATCATCAATGCGTGAATTGAAAACAATCGGAATAGATTATTGACGCCAGTTTAAAGAATTAAATTTGGACAAATTGTAAAATTATTTTGAAGCAATCAGAAAGTTGCTCTTTCTTCATTACTCTAAAATTCTAAACTTTGTTTTAGTGACAATGCATCCAAAGCCTGGAAAACTTTGAATATCGAATTTTGAACAAAGATAAGAGAACTTGTTTTAACTAAAAATAAGTAGCCTTAAAACATGCCATAGGGAATTCCAATGGGTACAAGTACCGCGATAAACAAGAGCATATTTCGAACGACGAGTCTCCAATCGTTTGGCACTGCATAAGGACTTAAAATTTCTGTCAATCTGTGAATCTGTAACACAAAATTCAAAATTTATAGTTATTGAATTTTTGATTTTAAAAATAAAACAAAAAAATAAAATATAGTACCTAAACACAGTCTTGAATTTGGTGCAATTTTGGACATTCAATTAGAATTTTGAGTCACTAAACTCTTAATTTTTAAGAAACGAACAAAAGTTGAAAATTGATCAATAAAATTTCACCACTTGTGGGAGTTTGGTGATTTTTAACCTAAACTCTACATAATTCGTTTTTAAATTGAAAAAAAAAAGAACGTAAAATTGCTGTTATTCTGTGAATCTGTAATTCAAAATAAAAAATTTTTAGTAATATTTTACTCCTCTACTCGAACTTGAGATAATTTAATTTTTAATTTCAAAAAGAAAACAAAACAAAGAAATAAAATTAACATAGTCTTAAATTTAATGTTTATTTTTTGAATTTTAACTGAAATCTCGAGTAATTAAACTCGTTATTTTTGAGAACTATAAAAAAACTGAAAATTGATTAAAAAAATTTTATGCACTTCTAACCTCAAAGTTTTACATTTGGAGGGGCTTTGAGACTAGAATTGCAGAAAATACTGTATGTAACTTAGTGCAAGGGTCGAATTTGGCGAAGACGAGGGTTCAGGCCCGAGGCGAAGCCGAGTTCCATAATGTACTATTACAATTGTTGGTAATTTGGTACATTGAGCCCAAACTCTAAATAATTTGTATCTAAAAAAAAAAAAATGAATAAATTTAAGAATAATGTATAAGATTCAAAAATTTTGGCATTTCTGAACCCAACATCTTAGGAATTTGAATCTGAATATTTCAGAATATAGGAAAAAGTCGAAGTACATGCAAAGAAATTAAAAAATTTGTAGTAATTTCAAAGTTAAAAAAAATGTTTAAAATAAACAAAGAAATTTAAAGTTCGTAGTTTTACAGTACTTTCTAGCAGAAACTCAATTTAGTGAACATAGAACCAAAAAATTATCAATCATCCACAAAATTCAAAATTTTTAGTTATTTCTTCCTTCTAAACTCTTCTTTCTAAACAACCTAAAATATAAAATAATAAAAACAATAAATAAAAAAAATTATATAATAAATAAAAAATAAATAAAATAATACAAAAAAAATATAAAATAAATAATATACAAAAAATTAAATAATATAAAAAAATTAAATAAATAAATAAAAAAAACGATAAATAAATAAAATAATAAAACAATCTAAAATAATGAAAAAAACCTCTTCCTTCTAAACAAAAATTAAAAAAAAATCAACAAAATGTTACATTTGGTGGTAATTTGGTACTTTTGAACCCAATTATAAATAAAATATAATTATAATATGAAATATATTATAATACGTGACGCGATTTGAGACAAGATACCTTAGGGTACCGATCGTTTAGGCACATTATCTGTCTCAAGAAGATTGGAAAGTAGACCTAGACGATTTGTACCCTAAGGTATATTTTCTCAAATCGCGTCACATATGTACCTAATATATCAATTCTATTTAAAACATATAATTATTATTTCAATTTATAATCACCTCATGACTTGCACAAATGAAGATAAACGAACTAACGAGCAGGTTGAAGACAGGAAACCTTGGCAAAAGCACCAGGACACCATAGGAATCTGCTGCGAGCCAAACATGACCTTGGGCCACGAGAGTTTCAAGGCTCATTCGACCTAATCCAGCTAGCAAAGTGGAATGTTTTCCTCGCAACGCCAAAGTTGAGTTGCGCAGTATTATGTACCCTACAATCTGGAAAAATGTATAAACAATTCCAAAACTATTTATGCAAAACAGCTTTGTATCTGCAGAGGCATGGTGTCAATCGTGCACATTTTTATGAATTCTTACACAGGATGATATAAAAATCTTTTAACAATATAAATTCGATGATTAAATGTATTTTATACCATAATTTTTAAATTTCATTATTACAGTAATGAATTTTAGGTCCAAATATTTTAAATGTTCAAATTTGAATTGGTAAGTAGATAAAATTTATTTTCGTTTTGCTGGTATACGATATATCTCGGAATTCGGAGAACCAGAAATGAATTACCGGTATGAAAGCAATATAAGAATGAATCTCTTCGCACTCGGAGACGGATGGGCACAAAATGGTGAAAATCGTGTATGCGACGAGGCAAGCTAGAGCCAAAATTGGCGTGAGCACGGTGCTCGGAATGTGATCCACTCTCTGGAAAAAAACTAAGGCGCTTCCAAAGGTCACTCCCCAGGCGACGCTATACCTGTCAATTCTCCACCTGGACCACCATTCTCGAATATCGTCATCCGTCGTTACAAACAATGCCTTCCATGGTCGAGTCACGAAAACTTTTTCAAAAAACACCTTGAAAAACGCAAAAAAAAAAAAAAAAAAATGAAAAAATTGATGATAAAATTTAACCATTAATCAGACAAAATCCCAAAATCTGTAGGATTTTTTTAGGAATTTTATAATTCATTGGCCATTATGTATCTGTGATTACTAAGATTCCTATAAATTATTAATCTCACGAAAACTTTTTCAAAAACAACATGAAAAACGTTTAAGCCAAACTTATTATTGTAAAGATAATGAATAAAAATTTTGACCAACCTCGGACATGTAAAGAACCGTAATTATTGATGCAAGACCAATCAATTTGAGGATCAAATATAGCAAAGCTCGAGGCCCGTATTCAGCTAAACTTCCGGCATGAATCCTTGGTGGTAGCCAGGCTAAAAAGTATATGACCAAAAACCAAAACGACACCAGGGGAACGAAATGGTAGAACTGGTATGGCCTGTTCATGCAGAGGCACAACGACACAGTCAATAAGTTAAGCCTGAACAAGACCTGAAATCAAAATTAAAATGCAAGCTCAAAATCTTTAATTTCAAGAAACTGTTGATTTTTATTTAAAAAACGCCACCTTGCTCGAATGGGAGGAAATGAGATTGTTTATACTAAACTTTCACTTATATTAAACTTAATTTTTAAATTGGCGAGTGCAGGAGTTTGAATTCAGAAATTTGAATAAAGTAAAATTTATGTATAAAAACAATAAAAAATATGTAGAAAAATTAATTTTGAAAAAACAAGTCGTAAATTCAGGAAATCAGTTTCAGGTTTGAATTTGAAGTTTTTCACGTTTTGAAAATTCAAGACGTTCATTTTGAGGAAAATTCTATACTGGAAAGCTTCAAACTTAAAATGATTTGTAATTTTGAAGATTCGAAAGTCAGAATCCGCAATTGTTTACATTTATCAGTATTCAGATTTCAGAAACAATTATATTATATATGGGTCATTCCACGGGAGATTTACCACCAAAAATTTTTTTTTTCGGTTCTTTGTTCGAAAATATTCGACACGTATTTTTTTTTTTTCAATATGAGGCTCAAAATTTCGGAGAAACAATTTTTCGGAAATCAGCGGTTACAAAAAAATGGTCATCTTGGATATTGTGTGACTGAAAAAGTTTTTTGAGTAAAATTACGGAAAAATTCCCTGATGTACGCTAGGATCTGAAGTTTCAGATAAGCCTTTCGAAAAAGTTTTCACATAACTTTTTCATAAACAAATTTGACATTTTTATAAACAATTAGACCTTACAAAAAAAGGTGCGTTTTTGTTGTTGTTATTTTCTCATAAAGTAATCTTTATACATATGGGAATATACTGTAAAAATTTGGGAGTGGAGACTTGAAAATTCAATGAGTAGTGAATTTTTAAATGTAGTGCGGTTCTGCGCTTCAAAAGCGCGGTCGTAACGATGCGCATGATTTTCGAAGTTTTCAGATTTTTCCTGTTAAGTCTTGCATTTATATGTATTGATGAATCGAAATTAGAATAAACATAAATTAAACTGAAATCTCATTAATGCACCCCCTTCCGTAAATTTCGGTATTGAAGCCACCCAGAGTAAGTCGAACATCGTGCATCGTTACGCACGCGCTACATTTAAAAATTCACTGCTCATTGAATTTTCAAGTCCCCATTCCCAAATTTTTACAGTACATTCCCATATGTATAAAGATTACTTTGTGTGAAAATAACGAAAAAAAACGCACCTTTTTTTGTAAGGTCTATTTGTTTATAATAATGTTAAATTTTTTTATGAAAAAGTTATGTGAAAACTTTTTCGAAAGGCTTATCTGAAACTTCAGATCCTAGCGTACATCAGGGAATTTTTTCGTAATTTTACTCAAAAAACTTTTTCAGTCACATATAATATCCAAGATGACCATTTTTTTGTAACCGCTGATTTTCAAAAAATTATTTCTCCGAAATTTTGAGTATAATATTGAAAAAAAATACGTGTCGAATATTTTCGAACAAAGAACCGAAAAAAAAAATATTTTAGGCGAAAAAAAATTTTTTGTGATAAATCTCCCGTGGAATGACCCATATATTTTATATATTATATAAAATTATCTATTATTATTTATACATATATGCAAGCTTAAGAATCTCTGAGTTCAAAAACCTGTTAAATTTTACTTCAAAAATGCGACATTGTTCGATTTCCTTAAACTTTTTTTGACTAAATAGGAGGAACTGAGGTTGTTTACAAAAAATTTCACTTAGAAGAAGATAAAAGCTATAAAATACAATTTTTTAAATTGGTGAGGACAGCAAGTCAAATTCACAAATTAGCATATAGTAAAATTTATACATAACAACAATAAAATATTCATCGAATAATAAAAATATTAAAAAACAAAGAATTCTGAAAAAACAAGTCGTCAATTCAGGAAATCAGTTGCAGGTTTGAATTCGGAGATTTTGACGTTTTGAAAATTCTATACTTAAAAGTTCCAAATTCGAAGTAATTTATATTTTTCCTGATTCGGAAGTCAAAATCCAAAATTTTTTAATTATCGATCTTCGGATTTCAGAAAAAATTTCTGGGATTTGTAAATTAAAAAACTGAAATTTTGGAGATTTTCTTTTTTCGCAAAATTCGCAATCTACTGTTATAAAAATGTTGTAACTTCCAGAAATGAAAGCATTCAAAAATTTTAACCTGATAATTTTTTACATTTTAACAAAGATGTCATTCAATAAAATTTCACTATTCAAGTTTTTTTTTCTATTCCCAAACTATGTAGGTTTAAAACTCTTCTACTTTCCAAAGAAAATTTAAACAATTTCTCTACATTTTCAATGATTTGTATAACCAGTCGCACAAAATTCTTTTTTCAGAGTCAAAAAGGGAAAAAATTCAACAAGTCTTTTATACAAATCGAGAAAATTCGTTACCCTCGTAAATCGGACGAGAGAGACATCCCCAGTTCGCCAAAAATAACAAAAATGCCCGTAGCCAGAAAGAAAAAGATAGGCTGAATTGATGAGTCGGAGGTGCATGTAAATTGGAAGGACATTTTTGGCCCCAGTCACGTGGTATATGAGCACGACCGCTTGCATGAGGCCCCTCCATTCATCGGTTTGTTCTCGGTTTAAAGCACCGGGACCGCGTTCACGGTCTTCAGTAAAGAACAACCCAAGCGCCAAAATGTAACCCAATGGCAACCAAAAACTGAACTCGCTATAATATTTGTTTTCCTTCATAAAAAAGTTCGTCCTGAAAACAAATAAAAAAAAGCCCTGAAGTATTTTTTTTTCTTTGATTTCCAAGAAACGAATTACCTATCGCAAAGATAGAAATATCCCAAAATAATAGAGAAACTCGCAAGTGCCGTGATCAGAGTATAAAAATTTTGTGGCCGTGGTTGCGGCTCGTTTTTTGAAATTTCGAACGTGTTTGAATTTTCCTCAGTTTCATTAGCTTCCACTGTATTAAGTTTTGTGTACGCCACATTGCTTCTATAGCGACATATTTTTTTGCAAAGCCATGCACTCCCACCAACAATTACACTGAAAAAAAAGAGTAATTATTTCAAAATTTTCAACAAATTTTTTCGAATTATTATTGATAATTACCATAATGCGAGTGTGCATAGAGCCAGCACTTGCAAGGTAGTGGCGTTTTCTGGGAAACTGCAACAACTACCGTCGTCAAAATTCATATGATCGTTGCAATAAATGTTTAATAAAATCTGTATTTTGTGCTTCAAGGCCAAAGGACTTGCCAAATAGCCATCAGGACTTTGTTCTAAAATTCCATCACCAATGAGTCTGCTACTTTCCCATAATTGAGTTTCGCTTCGGGACAAAATCTTGCAAAAAAAAAGTTATATTATATTTTAAATTAATAATATATAATGGGAAAAATATTTTGCAGCAGAATTTTTTATCAATTTACATCTGCAGCTGCCTGGTTGCACACATTGATTTGGTGATTTTCCAAGCCAGCTAAATCCTCGGGTAATCTTTCTTTCAGCACCGCATCTTGCATCATCCAAATGAATTTCGATCCCTTGTGCGAGAGTTCATCCGCAGGTTGAACTAATCGAACCAAATCATCCCTGAATTTCGAGTACAATAGCTTGTCGCTACTGTTGTACGCTAAAATATCGGCTGCACCGCGGCCAATGACAATCATTCCGGGGGCTTTTCCTTTCTGGAATTTTGAAACTCGAAAATTTTGGAATTTAAGGGTGATTTATGATACGGGAAAAAAATATGCTTTGGATTTTAGAATGTTTATAACTAGTCAGAATCTTATGACATTTTCGAAGTCGAAAATTGTTTTCGAAGTTTTATAACTTTTGGAATATTTCATAAAAATTGACGAATTCAAGATAATTCATAAGCTGGCCTACAGTGCAGGGGCGGTCCCAGAAACGATTCTTGAGAGGGGAAATTAACCTGGACCAAAAATGCAAAGATAATGTTATCGGAATGTTCAGTTTACAGCATAAATTATGCGTAAATGTTCAGTTGCTTATAGAAAAACTTGTATGATAATAAAAATACCGCTTCATTTTTGTAATATATTTTATTCATGTTGTATATTTAATGAAGTAATATATTTTATTGCGGAAAAAAACTATATAACAATTGAATTCGCAAAAATTTTCAAAATTTTCGGTAATGTTGAAATGTTAACGAAATTTTCTACTTTTTCAAAATTCAAGTTTTTGAAAATTTTAAACTGTATAAAGATTTCCGATGTATAATAATTTTCAAAATTTTTCAAGATGTCAAAAATTCTCAATATTTTCATTCTTGGAGTTTTGAAATTTGACACGAAATTTTCATAATTGACATTTTAAATTATTTTATATTTGAAATTGAACATATCCAAAAAGTTTAAAAATTATTGAATTCGCAAAAATTTTCAAAATTTTTGGTAATGTTGAAATGTTTACGAAATTTTCTATTTTTTCAAAATTCAAGTTTTTAAAAATTAAAAACTGTATAAGGATTTCCGATGTATCATAATTTTCAAAATTTTTCAAAATGTCAAATATTCTCAACATTTTCGTTCTTGGAGTTTTAAAATTTGACACAAAACTTTTAAAATTGACATTTTTCATTATTTTATATTTGAAATTGGATACACCCAAAAAATTCGAAAACTATTGAATTAGCAAAGATTTTTCCAAGTTTTCGCGAAATTTTCTATTTTTTTCAAAATTTAACTGTTGAAAAATTTAAAACTGTGTAAGGACTTCCGAAGTTTCATAATTTTAAAAATTCGTTAAGATGTTGAAATCTTTCAAGATTTTCGTTCTTGAAGTTTTAAAATTTGACATAAAACTTTTAAAATTGGCATTTTTAATGTATTTTTTATTTTAAATTTGAAATCGAACATATTCAAAAAGTTTAAAAATCATTGAGTTCGCAAAAATTTTCAAAATTGTCTATATTTTCAAAATTCAATTTTTAAAAAATAAAAACTGTAGGTACAAGGATTTTCTATAAAATATATCATAATTTAAAAAAATTTTTGAAGATGTCAAAAGTTCTTAACATTTTCGTTCCTGGAGTTTTAAAATTTGATACGAAATTTCTAAAATTGACATTTTTAATGTATTTCAGATTTGAAATTTAACACCGAAAAAATTAAAAAATGACTGAATTTACAAAAATTTTTTTACATTTTCGGTAATGCTAAAATTTTTATGAAATTTTCTATTTTTCAAAATTCAAGTTTTTAAAAATTAAAAACTGTATAAGGACTTTCGATATGTCATAATTTTCAAAATTTGTTAAGATGTCAAAATCTTTTAGCATTATCGTTCTTGGAGTTTTAAAATTTGACACAACATTTTTAAAATTGAGATTTTTAATGTCTTTTTTATTTTAGATTTGAAATTGAACATATCCAAAAAGTTCAAAAATTATTGAGTTTGCAAAAATTTTCAAAATTTTCTATTTTTTCAAAATTCAATTTTTCAAAACTAAAAACTGTATAAGGATTTTATATATTTTATAATTTAAAAAATTTTTCAAGATGTCAAAAATTCTAGATATTTTCATTCCTGGAGTTTTAAAATTTGATACGAAATTTTTAAAATTGACATTTTTATTGTATTTCAGATTTAAAATTGAACATGTGCAAAAAGTTCAAAAATTATTGAATTCGCAAAAATTTTCGGTAATGTTAAAATTTTCATGAAATTTTTTATTTTTTCAAACTTCAAGTTTTTAAAAATTAAAAACTGCATAAGGACTTTAGACGTATTATAATTTTCAAAATTCGTTGAGGTGTCAATATTTTTAACATTTTCGTTCTTGGAGTTTTCAAATTTGATACAAAATTTTTAAAATTAACATTTTTCATATATTTTGGATTTAAATTGAACATGTACAAAAAGTTCAAAAATTATTGAATTCGCAAAAATTTTCGTTAATGTTGTTAATGTAATCCACGAAATTTTCTATTTTGTCAAAATTCAAGTTTTTAAAAATTAAAAACTGTGTAAGGATTTCCTATATATCATAATTTTTAAAATTTCCAACATGTCAAAAATTTTAAACCTTTTTGTTCTTGGAGTTTTTATAATTTGATAAAAGTTTTCAAGCATTCGTAAGAGATGGAGCTCTTGGGGAGGGAAAATTCCCTCATTTCCCTCTCCTTGGGACCACCACTGCCTACAGTATTGTAGAATTAGGAAGTTACATGGAAAAAAATCAAATTTATTGACATATGTATGTATTGTTTTCCAAAAAACAATGGATACTTATTCTTTTGTTTTTACAAAAATTGAATATTTTGAAGGAAATAAAACCTTACCATCCATCCTCGAAAATCTTCCATTAACAAATGGTCTTGCCTTGGCCTCCACAAAAATTGCACGTGCAGACGCAATTGGTTGTCATCGAAACTGGAGCCTGAATTTTCGGAAGCTTTCCCATCCACTGCTATTTTGGATATGAAAGATTTGTACAATTGCTTTATGCGAGCATCACCGATAAATACAAAGTGATTGTGCTGGCCCATAAAGGCCAAATATCTCAGACATCGCCTGCTGTCTCTGAAAAATTACAACAAATAAAATTTAGAAAGAAAATTTAAAAAACTGAAGTAACTTATACAAAAGAGTAACGAAGAATATAAATTTTTTGTATGTCATACATAATCAACAGTTATTAAATAACACAGTAATCAAAATTTCTTCTCAATAATGGTAAAAGTTATAAAGAAAAAGGAAAATATTCGATTGACGAAAGTCCGACTTTATTAATAGTATACAATGGTTTGTAGATTACATACAAAAGAAAAGAATAAAATAACAATTTTTTGAACAGATTAACAAAAATTCAACAAATGAAATTTAAGTAATCCAAGATCCAACCATTTGGAATAGACTCAGAATATGATGTTTATCAAACATGAAAATTTAATTTTCATAGTTCAAGGAATTCAATATACCAAAGTATATTCCAAATTCATTACACAGAACTTCGAAAACTTGGGAACCTAACAATTTTAATATTGAAATCCAAAAATAAAAAAAACTTAATAAATAAAAATTTGATACACAGCAACTCAAGAATTTAACAAGTTTGAAATTAAGAAATCTGAGGATTAATTCATGTTTACGTTTGCGTATAATGGTGCATCATGCACCCATAAGGTTGCCATTCTTTGTCTCCTTTGTATCGACCTTCCGTTAGTAACCATTTGCAAGAATTACTACCTAGAAATATAACATTTATCTACTGTTTTTACAATAAAAAATACCTCTTCAATTTGTTTAAAAACAGTTTTTTTTTCAACAATTGATATTTATAATTTTAATATATATTCAAGACATTTTTTTAAATTACTAAAAGCGATTTCGAGACTTTTAGTAAGTTGAAAATCAAAAAAGTACAACAATCGAAACGAAATTACTGAATGATCATATTCATTTTTTAAAAAATTGTTATTCACATAATTTAAAACTCATTAAAGATTAAATATAAAAATGTTTTATTTTGATGCGTTTTAAATTATTTATTTCTTTTTTGAAAATTCGTTCAATATTAAAATCATGCTTATAATCACAAAGAATGCACATAATGTAATACTACTCATAGAAAACTGAACCTTACTATCAAATTCATAAATAATGTAAATTGACAGTAAAAAATTACCATAAACAATGTGAATGGCACCGTGATATAAAATAAAGCATACAACAAGAGCTGCAGCGAGCTTTTTCGCACTTGACACATTTATCAAGCTAATATAATGTTCTGCCGAAGTCATGAATGCGAAATTAAATTTTCGTCTATAAAAAATATTCAATTTTCCTATCCAAACAAAATTGTAAATCCAAAATTGCACATCCGCGCGTTAAATATCATCTTTAGACTTTTTGAATTCGACATTCATACTTTAAGATCCTTTTTGAGTTAGTTAGTAAAAGTGTGAATTGCATTATTGTGTTTTGGACATGAATCTTGAAGTTAATTATCACTTGTTTACATTTGCAACTATATATGTATCATAATTTTTTTGAGGTTATGTTTTCATTGTTTTTTCACGAGAGAGAGACAGAGAAAGAGAGAGTCGAATATGCCTGACTGTGCACGACATGCACGAATTACAATTGTACTTGTGCTGCAGAGTTCATAACTTTTTTCCTTTTCTAGCGCTCAATCAAACATAAGTCTGTCTTTGTTTAGTACTACCAAGTTACGAACACTGTTGTACTGTCAATGCTGTGAGCATTGCTGTCATAAATTTTCATGTTTTCATAAATTGCGTTGTGTTTATAGTGTTTATCCCGTTCCGGTTTTTTCAACCAACAAAAATCGTACATTTTTCTACATTTTTCGAAGAATTCAACTGAACAAAGCGCAAAATCGTGAAAAAAGTTTCAAGTGCAAATACAAGTCAAAAGTTTAATACCATGAGTGAAACTATCATCAATACTTTCAATTTGTTTCAAGATTATTTGGACGACGAACAAAAACTCCGCGAGGTTAGTACATTTATTAACAAGTTTTCATTGTTCATTAGAAGTAATATTTGTTGAATCTCTGTAAAAATTGTGACTACTGTTGATTCCTGTGTCTTATTGATTTTCTTGCAGTAAATTTCGTTTTGTTTACATTTTTGATGACGTTCTTGTTGATGGGATAAAGTTCTTTGTTGCAGGAAATTCGCATGATTGTGAAGGATATTGAAAAAAATGCCAGAGATACAATGACAGTTCTTCAGAATATTCACAATGAGCACACCGATGAAAATATAAGTACGATTTTTCATTTGAAATATTTATTTATTTATTTAACATATTGTATGATATTTTTAATATAATTTTACATAATTTTTAAATAATAATGTGTAATAAGATAATAATATTTATTATTTACTTATTTATTATACAATTTTCTATACTTATATAATACACTACATAATATTTTATATATTTAAAAAAAAATTTCAATATTCTATTGTATTCAATTTTTTATTCTATTAAGAAATGTTTATATTTTATTAATTTTTATTATTTAACATTTAAATATTTATTCAATTTTTATTTACGGTTCGTTATATATTTATTATATAATAAAAAGCTCAAAAGTTTAAATGCAAATTTTCAGATGATAAGTCTCAGTTTTTAAAAATTTAAAGTGCATTTTCATAAAACTCATTAATATAAAATAAAATAAGATTTAAAGTTTTTTTATTGTTTTATTTATAAGGTTTTTAATATACCTGAAAAATATTGGTTCAAACCAAAGTTTTTATTACAGAAAATCTTGACATTCTGGTATTTGAACGTTTCAATTATCATCGAATTAAAATTATTTTTTTTTCTCAGTATTTAAAATAAAACTGATAAAGTATATGTCTCTAGTAAGTTTTCAAACTCTAAACATATTTTTTAACATTTCGGAATCAATTTTCTAAGCATTTCATCTCCATTACAAATTTTTTACTGCATATTTATTGAAACCATTTTTTCGTAGTTTTGTAACTTGCATGAATAAAGTTTGAATGTTCAAGTATATAATGTATAGATTTACGAATAAACATAAATTTTGTTTATCTTTCAGTCGTCTCTCAATACTGTTTCAAAGCTCGAGAAAATTTGGAAGTGATCCGTGAGCTTTACGCCAAATTATCCTCAGTTGTTCCAAAGGATCAATATTATCGATACCATGACCAATGGCGATTCGTTACTCAACGATTGTGTTTTATCTCCAGTTTGATAGTCTTCCTCGAAATTAAAGTCCTTGCTGATAAAAGCACAGTTGCTGAAATTCTTGGAGGTATGAAATTTGTCTTAAAAATTTATGGTTTAATATGTAAATAAACTATGAATTTATCATACAGAAAATAAAAGTAATTAAAAATTGTTTAACATACATTAGTTTGTGATATTATTTAGATATGACAATAAACAATTTTTTCAGTCTACATAAAAATATAATCCCAAATAAAAAATTCAAGATAAATTCATTAAAACAAACTATGCAATTTCAGTCACAAAATTATACCACAGAAAGATAGAAAAATTTAGAAAAATCAAACAGCTTCACAATTTTTCAAGAAAATTTTCTTACAATTATCAATATAGCAATAATAAATATGAAATGATGGAATAATTTGCGTAATCGATGAACATGCACTAAAACTCACATTAATAATTCCCAATTTATAAACAATTGGATATTTCATGAATTTGGAAATCGGTTAAAAATTGATTCATGTTTCTTGTGTCACAGAAAATTGTTAAAACATAATTTTTTCAAATCGTTACGTTTTTTGAAATTCAAATTTCGGTTCAGTTTCAATAAAGTTTAACTGTGATAACAAATACATGCAATTTTCGTCTTTTATTTCATTAAGTGATTGTTATATTTTGAAATTCAGGAGTAATAAAAATTAATTTATTGATAACAAATGATGTTTTTTTTAAGTGAAAAACGCTGCCAGTGATGGTTTCCATTTGGATGTGGAAGATTATTTGATGGGTATACTTCAACTATCTGCAGAATTGGTAATGTATAACAATATATTTTGTAAAATATTATTTAAATTTTTATAGTCTACAATGAAAAAATTTGTCAGTTTATGATGTATCATTTTAAATTTCAGTGTATTTTGAAATTTTTGTCGCAGATAGAATTTTTAATTAAAATTGAAGAAGGTGGCTGCAAATTTTGAAAATATTTCTAGAATTTGAGAAAAATATAAAAAACTCAAGTATTGATATTGCAAAATAAATTACAGTTTACAAAATTCAAATTTTTGCATTTTCATGTAAAACAGTGCCGATATTTTTAGTTAAGGTTTTCATCTAATAAAATTTTTCTTGCTTTGAAAATTTGAATAAAAATCCTAAACCCTGGATATTTTCTTTTATTTTAAAAAATTATAGACGATATTGTTCATAGTCACTTGAAAATTAAAGTTCATTCTTTCTTAAATATTGTATAAAAATAGGAACAATTGTTGACACGTTTTTCAAATGGTTAAAAATGTTCTGCCCAGAAAAGTCGAAAAATATACAGTTCTAAAAATTAAAAATAATCATCAAGTTTATTAGTTAGGTTTTCACCTGACAGAATTTTTCTTGCTTTGAAAATCTGAATAAAAATCCTAAATCCTGGATATTTTCTTTTATTTCAACAAATTATAGACGATATTGTTCATAGTTACTTGAAAATTAAAGTTCATTCTTTCTAAAATATTATACATATAAAAATAGGAACGATTGTTGACACAATTTTTAAATGATTAAAAATGTTATATGGGCAATTCCACAGAAATCGGGAATCGCATAAAAACTTTTTTTTGATATTACACTTATAATATTAAAAGAAAAATGTTGTCATATCTCACATCTTTTAAGGAACAGTCTTTAACTTTCGTTTTTTGATTCTTCGAGGCAACACATTCTCATTTTATATTCTTAAACTTTTTTCATAATTTTTTTGCATACTTTTTTGCATTTTTTGACCCAACAAAGTTAAAAAACTATTTTGTATCTAAGCGTTAAAAAAAAAAAAAACTTTTTAGTGTTGTATTTGCAAAATAAATATGTTTCAACTTTCGTATAATAATGTTTTTTTTAATGAGAAGTCTACAAACTATTTGGACCCCATTTTCAGGCATCGGAAATTGCACGAATCGCACAAATAACATACCAACATATCATGTAACATTCCAACATCTAGAAAAAAGTTCGAAACTTTTCTTGTAACCATTCAGCAAGGGCAATGTTTTCTATAAATAATAGGGTGAACCTTTACACAAATAATAATAATAATAATAATAATAATAATAATAATAATAATAATAATAATAATAATAATGATAATGATAATGATAATGATAATGATAATGATGATAATGATAATGATAATGATAATGATAATGATAATGATAATAATAATAATAAATAATAATAATAATAATAATAATAATAATAATAATAATAATAATAATAATAATAATAATAATAATAATAATAATAATAATAATAATAATAATACAAGTAACATACCAACACGTTTGAAAATCGGATTTGTTAGCTGCATGAAAAATTATGACAAAATCTGCTATTATTTATTAAAAGATCTTTTTGATTCTATTATAAAAGTCTTAAAGTTTAAAACTTAAATACTGAAACAATGATAGTTATTAAAACAAATGTGCGTACCTGTGTAACATTCCAACAATGGAATTGCCCACATGCAGAAAAGTCGAAAAATATGCAGTTCAAAAAATTAAAAATAATCACGAAGTTTTTGTGCTGTTTATTTTCAGAGTCGCTTCGCCGTGAACAGTGTCACCAATGGTAATTACTGTCGCCCCATAGAGATCGCAAAATTCGTGAACGAACTAAATGCAGGTTTCCGTTTGCTGAACTTGAAAAACGATTCTTTGAGAAAACGATACGACGCTTTGAAATATGACGTGAAAAAAATCGAGGAAGTCGTTTATGATTTGAGTATCAGAGGGCTGAAAACGTCCAATGAATTCATTCCAAATCCTGTTCCAGATGCATTAGTTTCACAAGAAAATAATGCGTAAAACACATCAAAGTTCACGTGGATAAAAGTACTCTTTTGAATGTACAACTCTGAAGACATTTGGTAAGTTTAGAAAACAATCATTGTATCTAAAGTTGGAGTAAAAGTCTGTCAGTTCATTTTACACTGGAATATATGAAAAAAAAACGACGTGGCGAGCGTGAAATTACATTCTACATAGAATTATGGAATGGATTTCATTTTGGAAACTGTATTTTGTACAAAAGTTTTGTTTCTGAGAAATATATAAATTTAGTCCAAGTGAATTGATTGTATGCTTTTTTTTGGCGTCCACTTTTTGTATTCACGTGATTTGCGTGAATTTTAATCTTCAGCTTTACAAAAAACCAGTAAAAAGTCGAGTTCACTCAATTTTATATATACATTGTTTAATTACACTGCAAGCGTATAAAATTTTAACCTGGAGAGAAACAGTAGAATTATTTTTCTGTTTTACAAAATGTTTTTGTATGTACAACTATATTACATTTGTGAAAGTTGGAGATTTTATAAATCATACGTTATTAACGAAGTCATGGAAAATTATACATTTCGGGTCTTTGTTTTTTGACATTGCTTTTTGAGTGAATTGTGATTTCTCGTGTTGGTAATGCTGGTAGAATGCAACCATTGTTTTCTTTCTGGTCCAATTTTCTAATATATGTCGTACTAGACGTATGCGACAGTGGCCCTATTTGGCTGGATTCACGGAGCCGATTTATTATTGGCGTTCCTTGAATGTTTCCCTGTCCATTCAAAAATTCTGTGATTTTTCTGGATTTTTCATTTTCGGTTCTCGCGTCTCTCAGTAGATTTATTTGCCACCTAAAAAGTGTTTTTTTAATCAGAGAAAAATTGCGTATAAAAACACTTCTCATAAGTTACTGGATATTCTTGATTTTATCGTTTGTGTTTTATTAAGAAAAAGTTAACTTTTAAAAATTCAATATAATGTTACAATTTTTTTCCCACTTAAAAATGGAAAAAAAGGAAAGTTTGAAGTACTTTTTTGAAATTAATGAAAAAATTCTTTATCTGCATGATGATTCTTAGATTGAATTTAGACAATAACCTTTTAGTGTTACTTGGGTTAATTCTCTTTTGATCGTCCATTGACAAAATGCTTAAACGTCGCATTTCGTCTCTTTTTTGAAGCAACGGGTTCAACAGGGACTCTTTTTCAATGAAAATTCGCAATTGCTCCACAAATTTGTCATTGAAACCATCCTGAACAAATAGAGGATGTTGCAAAAGATTCGAACAGTTGGGCCGTGAATCGGGGTCCTGAAAAAAATTTGCTTCATCAAAATAACATTTCATTTAACTTTTATTGCACCATTGCGAAAAAAAATAATGAAAACTATGCACTTTTCTTATAGTTTTTATAGTTTTATCATAGTTTTAAAAGGGCTTTTCATAGTTTTTCCCTATTTTTATAGTTTTCATAAATATAATTTCCTCGTTTTTATAGTTCTGTCATAATTTCCTTAGTTTTATCATTTTCTTGTAACTTATTCATAGTTTTGAGAATTTATAATTCAATAGCTTTCTTAATTTTCTCTTATTGACTCACATATTTCATAGTTTGCTTGTGAAAAAAAAAATTCGAAAACTACAGTTTTCGTAGTTTGTATAGTTTTCATATTTTATTCTGAATTATTAATGAATTATGAATAATGAGCTATGAAAATTATGTGAAAAGCACGAGAACTATAAGGAAACTACAAAAATTTTAGAAAACTTCGATTTTTTTTTTTTTTTTGCAAGCGATTCCCCAAACATACAAACCTCGAGTTTTTACAGCTTGCTGAAGATTTCGACAAAAGTTTCACCTACAATATGAATTTTGAATATGAAAAATTGATAGTACAAGAATCTTTATTGTAACAAATTTTGATGTAAGGAAATTTAGAAAATCTACGAAAATTGTTTAAAAAAATACAGAGAACTATAGTGTGATTCCAAAACTCAGTACAAACTGAAAAACAATAAGAAAAATGAAAATTTTGTAGAAATTAAAAAAAACCATATGCATTATCTATATGTTTAAAAAAATAAAAACTATCGATGAATAAACAAACCTTGTGTAATTCACTATAGTTATGTCCAAGGAAAATAAAGAAAAAGTTTTCAAGTATCTTAAAATTTTTCAGCGCATGTAAAATAACAATTTTTGGAAATTACAGCAATTAATGTAATTTTTGTAGTGTCGAAATTCTATACAACTGTCCTGAATGCTATAAATATTGTTATAAGTAAAATTTTCAAACAATTTTGAGATAAAAAACGCAATTTTCGTATATCAATCAAATTTTGGTTTTTCAGGGGGAATCAGAAAATACTCAAAATAATGCGACGAAACACGTATCATATGAGTAAATTCAATATTGAAATATTTTCGGGACGAACCTTTAAGTTTTTAAAATTCGCGAAATCGGTATAATCAATGTTTAAGACATTTTTTCACAAAGAGTCTGGTAGCTTTGTTGATTTCGTTGCGTGCATATAAGTTAATAGTCGAAAGTTGGAGCGAAAAATCGAATCTTTGTAAGAGAAATTTTTGAATTCATAAAAATCTATAGTTGAAGTGCTATAATATAATAGATTCGAGACTGTTATTGCAAAAATTAGGTTCTTTGTCATGAACACAATTGAAACTATGGAAAAATTATAAAAACTTTCGTAGTTTTTATGGGTTTTTTTTTCGCAAGAGCAAGCAAAAAAATGCATTAATCTGTATTCGTGTAAAAATTCAAACTTCAATTTTCGAAATGTTTGCTACTCATATTATTTTATTATTATAAAATTTTTTTCTTAAAGATGAAATCTCGCTCATATTTATATTCATATCATTTATAGGACTTTTTTTATGTACCATTCTTAGACATTGAGACAAAAAATCGAGAGTCGTTGAATTCCAGCTAGGAAAAATTACGCGCAACGACCTAACAGCGCAGACCGATGATCCGATTGATAAATCGTCAATTGGTCGTCTCAACATCCTTACGTGGTTTCTGCCAATAAGTGATTGGTGTTTTCCACAAAGGTTCCCTAAAATGAAAAATTCATGAAAAGCTTCTACATATTAAGTGTATACTTACAAATATCCTCAAACCATAAAAAACCCAAAATTCCTTTTTGAATTTCAAGTCAAAAAGTCCTTTATTACTTTTTACAAAACTCAACATCAAAAAAGATATTCGAGCCTGAAATCTGAGAAATTTGATTGTTAAGAAATTCTTACTCGAATTATTTTTTTATTTTGAGTTTTGTAAAAAGTGGTAGAGGACTTTTCGACTTGAAATTCAAAAAAAAATTTTGGATTTATTTTTGATTCGCCCAGTAGATTTTTCCGAAAGCTCATGTTCATGAAAAATTTAGAAACAATCTCCAAATTAAATTAAATGTGCCTGCAGAAATACTTATTATTGCAATAAAAAATAAAACGTATTTTGAAATTTATCTCAAGTATCCAACATGGTCGTAAATATGAATTGTTTTCTAAGTTATCGATTTTAATAGTATATTATTGTGAGTTTCATTAAATACGGCAAATTCCAAAATTCGCAATACTATATTTTATTCACAGTTTGTTTATAATTCACGTCCAAATGTCCCATTATTAGCAAATCGTGAATGAAAGTTATCTATTTTTAATAATTTTTTCGAAAAAGTGCTATTTTGGGAAATCAACCGGAAGCGATTTAAGTATTTCTAATACACGTAGAAAAATTGTTTGGTTATAGCAACCATTAATTAGTAAAATATGGACCCACTAAAGTTTCGGGTACTACAACCAAAACTTTGGTTATGACAACCACAACTTGTTTTATAGCAACTAATACTGATTTTTTTTGACTGATACTTAGGTAGCAATAACCAACTATTTGGTTATCACACCCAAAGTTTTGGTTGTGCTATCCAAAACTTTGGTGAGCTCATATTTTACTAAATCAATGGTTGCTGTAACCAAAAATTTCTCTCCGTGTATGACTTATATTCGTAGAAAGAATGCTAATTGTTATACGAAAGATTATATAAACCGATGTGATCTCACCTAAAATTTTAATAATTTTATGCAACTGATCAATGTCACTGTCTCCGGGGAAAAGTGGGTCACCGCTGACCATTTCAGCGTAAAGGCACCCCGAGGCCCAAATATCTACTGGTTTTCCATACCGAGTGTCTCCTACTAAAAGTTCTGGTGCTCGGTACCAACGAGTCGCGACGTAATCCGTACAAGACTCGTTGGTCTCGGCGGTGATAATTCGCGCAAATCCAAAGTCACATAGTTTTACCACACCATTCGGCGAGACTAGTACATTTTCCGGTTTGATATCGCGGTGAATGATCTGAAACATTAGTTTTCAAGCAATGTAACGGTTGGCGAAAAAATTCAATATACAAGAAATAAAAATATTTTAACAATATGTTTGTTCCCATGCATCCGTAAAAAAGACCACTTTATTTCTATGGAATGCGGGAACAAAAGCCCCTTTTTGGGGTACTCGGAAATCAGCGGGAAATATCAACA
>JAPYZL010015899.1:0-10477 GCA_030522825.1 Platygaster orseoliae
TTTTGAGTTTTGTAAAAAGTGACAAAGGAAATATTGTCTTAGAATTTTACAAGGAATCTAAATTTTTCGGGTGCTCAGGTCATGTTGAATCACCCTGTATAGTTTTACAGAATTTGATGCTTTTGGATTCAAAGATTTATTAATCGTTATTATTTTTATAAATTTTTGAGAAAATCATATCAACATAGATTTTCAGTATTATTTTTTACATTTTTCCAAAAATAATCTTTATGGATTTATAGTATTTGAAAAATTCCTAATACTTTTCGAATTTTGCGTGTTTTCGCTATTTATACAATTTAAAGGATCTTGAAGTATTTTCATGAATTTATTTACAGAATTCCTACAAATTTTACGAATTCGATGCTCAATAATTCAAAATACTATAAACTTTTCTCGACTCAATAGATTTTTCATAAAATTGTATTCGCATGGATTTTTATTACAGATTTATTGTATTTTCAGTGGTTTCTGTATTTTTTCGTATATATGAAATTTTATAGGATTTTAAAGTATCTTAATAGATGTCAAATTTTTGTTATGGATACCTATATACATTTCCAGAATTTAAGTATTTGAATAGATTTTTCAGAAAAGGATGTCCTTATAGATTTATAGTATTTTAAAGCTTTTTTTTCTTATGATATTTTTTGTAGGATTTGGTATTTAGACGATTACGATTAAAGGATTTTTCCATACTATATTACATTTCTATGTAGGATCTATAAAACTCTATGCTTAAAAATTCAAAGTTTTATCATTTTATAAATAATAAAAAATAATGTCTATATAAGATTTTCGTATTTGATGGACTGCTCGTGTTTCAAGTATTTTCAGTATTCCTTAGTTCTCATAAAATTCTGTATTTTTTAAAATTTTCTTAGTCTTTTCATAAATTTCTAGTACTTTATTTCATTGCTGTCTCTATACTGAAATATCTAAGTGCATGAACGTGCATTTCTGCACACTACATTATCTTAAAATGCACGAATCTTAACTTCTCGATACTGCAGTTACATATTTATACACTTTCCAAAAACTAATTTCCCCGAAATTCAAAGCTCCTAAACCCCCCCCTCTTTGCACCTATTTTCGCGAACGAAATTCTCCATGTACTTCACGAGATATCGCAACTTTTCATGGCACTGTTTTCCCCGGCATAAGAAGCCGTTGAAAACAGCGAGGAAATAACAGCCCGGCAAACAGCTATTTTGCAAAAAAGTTAACTCAATTTACGTCCTCGGCTGCGGCGCGTGTGTAATGACGACGGGAAAGTATTAAATAAGACTTCTTCTCATTTTCATGATTGCCATGCTATTTATAAATATGTATACGCGTCTCTCGCGCATTTCTATCGGATAAGGTCTGAATCATTCGACAATGAGAGTGCGGGGGAAAATGTCACTCGACTCGCAGGTCATGCAAATTTATTCATCGAATTTCTTTTCATCTCCCGTACTCTTTGTGAGCGTCGCTTCGAAAAGAGGCGCTCGAATCACTTATCCGGGACGATTTCGCGTTACGAAATGAGGCTTGGTGTCCTTAATTAGTGCCATGAGCGTTCGTCTCTCCTTGCCTTTGCTCTCGCGGAGAGTACGCCTTTCCAAACGCGATATTCGGCAAGAAGATGATCATCAGTGTCGGGTGTGATGATCATTTGTTTATGGAATGAATGATTCATTAAGGGGAGCTTCTCATGTAAACGGGGTTTTTCGCTCCTCGATTTCAAGCGTGGATTTAAAAAAAACTGCGTTGCCCAATCTTGAATTTCTATACAGTTATTAGTCTTTATTAGATACTGCTTTAGTGTAAATTTCATGTAAAAATATTGAGTGGTTCCTGAGATACAGTTGCTCAAAGTGAGTCATGTGAGGTAAACGGTGGGCATTGTAGAGCCTGAGGAGTTGATTTTGGAACAAATAATATTATAAGTTTTTTATTTGTATTTGAGTCCTCTATCGAACGCCGTCTCGTTTTTTGAAAAAAAAAATGATTTTTACAAAAACTACAACAAAATTTGCGAAATTTTCATTTTTTTTCGTCAAATTTGTTTTAAAAAAGTCAAATTAACAAATTTTTTTTACAATTTTCTCGACGGTGTTCCCTTCAAAATTTTACACGCTTTAATTTGATATATAAATTTTCGAAATCAGTTAGGCCGTTCTTTAGTTATAGTGCACACCAGTTTGAAAAACATGGTTTCGAGAAAAACGCTGTATCTCAGAAACCACTCAATATTTTTACATGAAATTTACACTGAAACAGTATCTAATAAAGACTAATAACTGTATAAAAATTCAAGATTGGGCAACGCATAGTTTTTTTTTAAATCCACGTTTGAAATCGAGGAGCGAAAAACCCCGTTTACATGAGAAGCTCCCCTTAAGCGAATATCGATTTCAATTCGGTTTTAAAGATTGCGGAATAATTACGAAAATTACAAATTTCCTATGAGTGTTAATATTTATTTCATTTTTCAAGTATTTATCTGCATAATTTAATGGATTTCATGGTATTTTCGTGTATTTTTAAACTAGATAGTTTTACATAATTCGATGCTTTAGGATTCAGAGATTTATAGATCGTTATTAATTTTATAAGTTTTTGAAAAAATCATATCAATTGATGATTCCTTCATTTATTATTTATTTTATTATATTATTATAAGAAATAAAAAATTATGATATGAAATAAAGTCGCTGAATCAATCCTGCAAGTCTCTAACTTTAAAGCTGACTGGAGGATTTGAATATAAAAATTCTAATATGTTTAATTTCATATGAATAATCGCTGTCGAATTTCTAATGATCGAAAATCAATGAAGAAAGCACGTGGTAGTATTTTATTAGAAATCAAAAGGCACTAGAAATTTATGAGGTTCTAAAAATGCACTCAGATATAATTTTTTTAAAAATCTAAGGAAAAAGTGAATATCTATGAAAACTTTGAATCCTAGAACATGGAATTCTAAAGATCTATAAAATAATCCGTAAAAATACCAAAAAATTATAATAAATATTGTGAATCTATGTAGACACAATTTCTTAAAAAATATCTAAAATTATTCAAATTCTAATCAATTTTGAACTCTACAGAATGATACAATAATCACTCATCGATTTCAGCTCGGTTTTAAAAATTGCGAAAAAATTACGAAAATTTCAAATAATCACCAGTCACTGAACCAATTCTGAATTGGTTTTGAATATTAAAATTCAAATATTTTCAATTTCGTTCTGGATCACTATATTGTTGTGTAAAATCCTAAACAATTTTACGAATACTTCAAAATACGCAAAATACAAAAAAATATAAGAATACTCCAGAAATTAAAGAAATACTCGAAAATAATGTAATACTAAAAACACTAGGAATCTATAAAATACTGTTAACTCATGTAGATATAATATTCTCGTAAATTTAAGAAAATAATAGAAATTTACGAGTTTGAATCCTAGGGACAAATTTTTATATGTCTATATTGACATCTGTAAAAAGAACAGAAAAACCTTCTAATCCTACAAATACTGTAAATGCAGAAAATACTAAAAGCTCTACAAGTCTTTTAAATACTAGAAATCTCTGAAGGTTTTTCTGCAAAATTTAATAAAATATTAAAAACCTATAAAATGGAATACTTGAGCGTAAAACTCAAGAGCATCAAATTCTATAAACTGATACAGAAATCCACAATAATACTAGATATCCATTCAAAAGCTAAAAAATCCTACGAACTTTCAAAAATATAAAAAAATTCAAATATTCGAAATAAAATATAATAAATAACATCCGCCAAATTGCTATCTTATTATTTTTTCAAAACCATTGTAAATGCTCATTACACAGTTCAAAAAAAAAAAAATGCTCGGTAAATATTTGCGATAATGGATGCCTTGAGTCATCAACAAACAAACTCCAAAAAGATTTTGAGAGTTTAGATCGATTTTTCGAGTTATTTACAATAATAAATATAAATTGAAAAACCCTTAAAGCACGTCTAATTTTTCTGGATTTAAATAAGTTTATTTATAACAAATCAATAAAAAATTTCTATTTCGTAAATTATTCAACGGTCCATTCTGAAATTACGTTAAACTGTTCTTTGAAATACAAAAACAAATCACAATTATTTGTCAATCCTCGTGGTAAATTCACGCCAAATCAACACTCAAAGCGCGTAATATCATCTCCAGCATAATATTATTCTCAATTGAAATCTTCAGCAACGACTCGAAACCCGGAAACACTTAATCACCTATACCGCATCATTGGCACATCGAACCACATCAAACTCGCCGACTTTGCCCAAGACAAAAGCGATAATGACATTCGTTACGATTATGCTAAGAAGATTTATCGCGCGATTACAGTGCCAAAGGTTTGCAGAAAGCGGCCTGAGTACTGAAAACCTCATCTCGAAAACTAGTTCAATTAGAGAAAACCGCGGAAAAGGAGGCATCTCCGAGAAATCATGGTATGAGGGTTTTGGGGGCAAACTATCGCGATTACGCCGACGCCTCGTGAAATCCATCGCCACAATGTTTCGAAAATATCTTTGTTTCGCGCTACGCCAACTTTCTTCTCCTTTTTATCATCGCCGACTTTATTCCTGAATCTCGCATGCGTGTGCGCAACACATTACTTTTGTGCTCGTTCTCGTTATCTTCGACATTTCAATATGTTTCTTATTAACTGAGAAACGCCAATCTAGCATATATATTCAGATTATCTGTTATCGATTTCGAAAGACGATTTCGTTTTCCCATGTTTTTTTCATCTCGGCAAGATTAAATTTATGCGAATCCATCAGAGGCGTTGCAGTGACGTCAATTGATATTTTGGTGATGTTTGTTTTTGTACAATATCGTGCAAGGACGGATCACAACCCCCCCCCCCCCCTCAATAAAACTTCAACAATGCGAATAAATTGTATGATTTCATGCAATGTTTGCCCTAATGGAAAATTTTAATTCTAGAACATCGTTTCCATGATATGAAATCCGAAATATTCGAATTTGGAATTTTTATCGTTTATCCGAGAAAATATGCAAAATTAAAATTATGGTGCTATCGATTTTTGAGTATGACATTCTGGCATTTTAAATTGAAATCTAAGTTTTAGAGTATACAGGGTGTGC
The DNA here is from genome assembly GCA_030522825.1 of Platygaster orseoliae. Classification (NCBI taxonomy): domain Eukaryota; kingdom Metazoa; phylum Arthropoda; class Insecta; order Hymenoptera; family Platygastridae; genus Platygaster; species Platygaster orseoliae. The sequence goes on from JAPYZL010015899.1 coordinate 5,139, forward strand.
CAAAAATAAATCCAATATTCCTTTTTAAATTTTGAGTCGAAAAGTCCTTTGCCACTTTTTAAAAAACTCAAAATAAAAAAAATTATTGTATTTTGAAATTTGAACAATAAAAATGCGTTTTTTTGACAAGCGGAGATAAAAACCACGGACTAAACTCCACCCAAATTTTCTTCACATTTTTCTGAGTCGAAAAGTCCTGTGCCACTTTTTACAAAACTCAAAATGAAAAAAGATATACCTGATTGGTTGAAACTTCTTATTCGAGTATTTTTTTGATTTAGAGTTGTGCGAAAAATGGGAAAGGATTTTTTAACTCAGAAAATTCGGGTAAGTTTTTTTACTTGGTTCTTATCCCCACTTGTCGAGAATTTATTGTTTAAATTTCAAACTTGAATAAATTTTTTGATTTTGAGTTTTGTAAAAAGTGGCAAAGCACTTTTTGACTCAAAATTCAAAAAGGAATCCTAACTTTTATAGTTCAAACCTCCACAGCCAAACAATTTATTCCTTGGATTCTCAATTCTAGTTTACAGAAGTTCCAAATTCTACGATAAAGTATTCTAAAACTTTGTAAAAGTTCTAAACTATTTATCTATGGGATCTTCAATTAATAAATATGGAATTTAAAATTAAATAATAATTTTAGAATTAAATATTCAACTTTTAACTCGTAAGGTAAGATATTCCAGAATTCTTTACTTTCAAATCGAATATTCTGGAATATTTCAGATTCTATAATTCAGAGTTTTATATTTTCATTTACTATTACTATTCCATGAAGATTTTTTATTGAAATTTCTGCAAAATGAAAAAGTTGAAAACGATTGGGAAATGAACGAACGAAAAAAAGTTACAAGTATATATTTAAATAATGAATAATAAAAATTTTGAATTCAAAAAGATTTGCGATATTGATTTTTAGATGAAGAATTTCCAAAATTGTGAATTTTTGTTGTTGATAGAATAAATGAGAAATTCGCATAAATAAATAAAATTTACTGCATTCTTAGGCAGTTACAATTAGAAAAAATATAATTTTTTCTTCTTATCGAAATTTTGGATTGTAACTTCACTGCAAAATATGCGAACCGTTCGTAAATAGGAAATTTTTGTTTGAACGACTTAAAAATAAAATTAAAAACATTCTGTAATGAAGAATGTGTGATTTAAACATTTAATTCAAAAAAATCATTCAATTGATATCATTAAGAAAAATAAAAAATGAAGTAGGTAATTTTGAATTTCAAATTATTTTTCACTGGCTTAATTTTAGATAGGAAATATAAAACACTCTTAATATTTTGCATCAAAGAATCAAATTTACTGTTCTGTAATTTTTAGAAATTTGCATTGATGAATGAAAAAATTTATTGTTATCATTAATATATGTTATTACTAATCCATACATTTTCGATAAAGATTTTTTTATAAAATCTGGTGCTGAGTAAAAAAGTTCAAAAACATTAAGAAATAAATGAATAAAATATAATTCTCATTCAGAAAGGTTTGTGATCTCGATGCACGGAAAAAATTTTTTGGCAAAAATTACCAAACAATACAGGAATCGCTGGAAAATGGTGAAATACTGTCACTTTTTCCAAAAAAATATAGTAATTTTTACCGTATTTTGGGTAATAAATCCTAAAAATATGGTAAAAATTACTACATTTTTTGGGAAAAAGTGACAGTATTTCACCATTTTCCAGCGATTCCTGTATTGTTTGGTAATTTTTGCCAAAAAATTTTTTCCGTGTGTTTTGGATAAGAATTTTTCAAATTTCCAAATTTTCGTTGCTATCAGAATAAATGGTAAATTCGCATTGTTAAGTAGAATTCACTGCATTTTAAAGTAGTTTCAATTGGAAAAAAAAAGAATTTATTAAACGTAAAAAATTTTATTGATTAATTAGTAAAAGAATTTATTAAATTTATTTATTATATTTATTAAAAGTAAAACGAAAAACACTTATAGTTGTAAAGAATGTGTGATATAGACATCAAATTTTAGGGAATAATTTTATTATAATCATTAGGAAAAATTAAAAGTAAAGGGCATTAAAAATTTTCAATTATTATTCACTGGCTTAATTTTAGATGAGGAATTTTGAAAATTGTTAATATTTTGCATAAAAAAACGAAAGTGACTGCAGTCTTAGAAATTTTTGTTGATGAACGAAGAAGTTTTTTATTATTACTATTTATTATTTCTAATTCATACCTTTTCAATGTAGATTTTTTATCGAATAAGTGCAAAGTGAAAGAGTTTAAAAAAATTGAAAATAAACGAATGAAAAAAATTCAAAATTAGAAAGATTTGTTGTTTCAATATTTTAGATAAGTAATTTTTAAAATTGTTAATAATCGTCGTTATTCAAATAAGTTGTAAATTCGCTTGAGTTAATAGAATTCACTACATTTTAATACAGTTTCAATTAAAAAAAAAAAGAATGTATTTAACATAAAAAAGTTTCGTACTCAAACTTTACTACAGAATGTGCAAATCATTCAGAAAAATGATAAATGAAGAATGTAAATTGGTATTCAAACTTCAAAAATCTTATTAATAATCAACTATCATAACATTAATTTAAACGAAATTCACCCAAAAAATCAAAATTACAACTTTTTATTATTCGAATCCATAGTTATAATCATTTTCAATTACATGTTTTATAATAAACTCGATGAAAAAAACCAATATTAACATCCATATTACATCAATTTCAAAACCAATTCTCTAGTTTTTCAGCACGAGCATATTTAGAGCACTATCTCAAGTGACCTAAAAAAATGGTGAATATGAGACATAAATCCCGAATTCCCAAATCTAATATGTTCGAAAAATTCTGCCAAAATTGGACGAGAACAGGTAAAACTATGACTTATTTCATTAATTTGTCGAAACTCGGTTGTTTGTTCGTGGGCGATTATTGTTTGTCGTGAAAAATATGCGATTGCGATATGGGAACAACAATGACGAGGAAATTATAGATGGTTATCGAGCGCGAGGAAGAAGAGAGCTGGGTATATAATGATTGTTTCTCAAACTGTGCACTTTTGATGGAGATCAGGACGTGCCGAGGCTATGGCCGCGTTTCTTAGTAGCACGTATCTGACTGGCCTCTTAGTGCATCATTCATCGCGGGCACAAAAGAGAGTGGCATCGCGCGCCAGCGGCAATTTGTAACATTGTAATCGCGATTGCTCGGGAAAAAACGATGCTATCAGGAAAACGAAATTGAAAGTACGGTTTTTCGACCTTGTTTCGTGGGAAGAAATCATGTTTACACCCAATTCCACATTGTAATTTTTCTACTTATTTACTAAACGATAAATTATTTACGATTAAAATCTAGTATCTTCCAATTGACAAGTCGCATCAATTTTTTTTATTACTGATATCGTTAGTTTATCAAAAAATATGAGACACGTACTTTTTATTTTTGTCATATCTCAAAAATTAACGGAAACACATCGTTTTGAAAAGTATAACGGAGTGACGTCATTTGCATGCTCAGTATATCTATGTATACGAAATTAAAAATTCACATACCTTCTGGACTAATCATTTTTTAAAGAAACAAAAAAATACGTATTGATTTTTTTTTCGAAAATAATTGATACATATGTCGCTAAATTTGATTTTTTTTCCATGCTACTTCTCAATTCAGAGGTAGTCATGTTGGTGATAACGGAATTTTTTCCAACCCGCCCCAAAAATTAATGAAAATAATAAAAAAAAAATTTTTGGTTAAGTTCTACATGGAAAATACATGTATTTGAATTCGTTACTTTTTTAAAAACTAACAAAGTATTCTGAAATTTGGCAGAGTTTAAGATCAGGGTAGAGAATATAACAGTACATTTTTTCAGATTTTTTGTTCATCATTATCATCGTTTTCAACACACATAACACTACCTGCTTTTGTTATAAAAAATGATAATTATGATGATCAACAAAAATCTGAACAAGTTTTGGAATATTTTGTTAATTTTCGATAAAATAATAAATTTTTAAGTGAAAGATTAGAAAAAGTACAGGTAATTTCCATTACAATTTCACTAACTTTCAATCAAACTCTATTGAAAATTTTTTTTATCATTTAAATTATATACACATCGATTTCCAGTGTAGATTTCTTTTATAGTATTTTATCAATTGATTTCTCGGAGCAAATAAAATTTCTTTTACTTTTGGAATTTTTTATATCTTTTAGCATTCTTGAAGTTTTATAGAATTTTCTGGTATTTTTACTGATTCTGAGTTTTTTCATAGATACTCATACACATTACTAGAATTCGGTGCTACAGCAATAAGAACTTCAAAGAGTTTTGGTATTTTCCCAGATATTAGAAAAAAAACAAAGATTTTCAGTATTTCATAGACTTCTGGAACTTTTGTAATTTTTGTTACTTGAGAAATTTCGTAACAAATTCTGGTATTTTTAAAGATTTCTAGAATTTGATGCTATCAATTAAAAAATTTCAGAGGTTTTTTTAAGTATTTGAATAGATTTTTCGAAACACATGATTTTTAGTACACTGAGTATTTTTTCAGTACTCATACAATCTTCATTTTCTGGTATTTCTATGGATGAGATAGCTAAATTTTTAGGATTCAATGCTCCAGGGCTCGAAGTTTTTTACTTTTAGTATTTTCAAAGATTTTAATTTTTCTTTATTCTTTTTTCTTTATTCACTGCTTGAAACAATTATCAAAATTTTTACCCTCCTTATTTTTCGAGCCAAATATTCTTAACTAGAACTCTCTTCAAGAAAAAAATTCTCTAAAGCCACACGGAGAGAAATTTCATTGAAAAAATTACTACATGTGTTTAAAAAAATACTACTTTTTGGTACAAATTTACAACATTGTATATCATTCTTGTACTATTCCCGTAAATCTATTTAAATTTGCTACATTCCATCAAAAATTACAAAATGGATACTAAACTTTCTCAAACAGGATATGTAAAATTTACTACACTGATGTTGTATGTTTAACCACATATATAAGACTAATTACTAGTTTTAAAAATTAATATAATCTATTTAAGTTTTCACGAGGTAGTGTTGTAAAATTGACATAATCTATTAAAGATTTCACGAGGCAGTGTTGTAAAAATTGACATGTTAAATTTGAAATCTCCCGCTATAATACACCGCTCAAGCTAAGGAGTACTTCTCTTTCGCATGAACCAAAAAAAACCCATGCGTAGTACATATACCGCGCTCAACTTATACTACACTGTAAAAAATCCAAATGAAATTTACTGTCTGATAGTAAAATTACATTCAATATTGTTTGTAATTTTACTATGCTTAGCACAGTAATTTTA
>JAPYZL010015924.1:0-11868 GCA_030522825.1 Platygaster orseoliae
GAAGTACGTTCTTCTCCCACGGTTTAGCATAAAAGAAGAACTTTCACGTCAACAGTCAGGTAATTCATCATTTTTCTAACTCTCAGCAGGGGTCCGAAAATACATATTCCTTGCGGGAGTTGAATAAAATATATTATTCAACCTTTTTTTATTATTTTAAATTTTAATCGTTGATGGAAATGAAAAATCAATTTTTTTTCGTAAAAATCAATATCAAAAAAATCAATTATGATTTTATATATAATAAATATATACAATTATAAATTATAAATATAATAAGTATAATAAATAAATAAATAAATATAATAAATTATATATAATATCAACAAAATCAATTATTATTTTCAATTTTCATCGGTGATGGAAATGAAAAATCAATTTTTTTTCGTAAAAAATCAATTTTTTTTTCGTGAAAGAAAACCTATACTTGAATTTTGGTATGAGTTTCATACATTTTACTATATATTTCTCAATTTTTCGTTTTTTCCAAAATTATGTTTGTTTTAATAAGATTTTAACTGTAGCGAAAATTGAATTTTTTAAATTTCTTTTATTGAAATTTCAAATTGAATAAGAAAATAGTGAGAAGTTTTCACACGGTGTAAATTATTGTATAAGTTTCATACATTTTACGAAATATTTCTCAATTTATGTACCTAGTACGTACTTCTCCCACGGTTTAGCGTAAAAGAAGAACTTTCACGTCAACAGTCAGGTAATTCATCATTTCTCTAACTCTGAGCAGGGGTCCGAAATTACATATTCCTTGCGAGAGTTGAATAAATATAATTTCCAGACGTCTGTTCCTTTTTCTGGGGTATTTCGGTATCATCTTGGAAATTTTTAAATTTGATTGGGGTCAGCAGAAAATATTATATAAAAAAAAAATGTGTAGAATTGATTGCACGACTTTTGCTCAAAATTTTATGATTATCAAATAATATCAAAAAAACAAATATAGATAACTTTTTGAACACGCTACATGATTTGAATGTAAAATATTGAGATTAGTTGGAAGTTGCTTAGCTCGAAAATATTAACAGTTTTTACTGTTACCTGTTTTTGAATATTATTCTTTGGTCAAAAACATAATTTTGTTGTCAAGTTTGTTTATTACCCAAATATCAACCTCATTCGTATTTAAGACACGCAAGACGTGTCCATTTTTTGAATAATTTATGGTTTTGTAATATTACTGACGTAATATATATAAAAATATGGTGCGAGTTTTTTATTGTTCAACAAGATCTTTTTTGGGGGAGGTAATTTTGAATGACATTTTTCAATATATTTATTTATATAGTTATTAATTTTTCCCTTTCTTATATATTCGTAGGAAAAAATCGTTTTCATACAATTTTCCTTGATCTTCATTGAAAAAAACTTCAGTGCGTTTTATTATCAGGAACTATAGCAAATGAACTCATATTGCAGTATTAAAAATTGTGTATTGTGTAAATATTTATAAGGGCCCAGATAAAGTTCTGGATGTTTTATTTTACAGAAATTAATTTTCGTTAAATCTACTTGAATAATTCACATTAGTATTTTCAACACAGTTAATCTCAGCAACTATCAAGAAAAAAGTTCTGTTTGTCAAGTAGGTACTATTTATAAATTTATATAAAAATGATGATTCCCATTATCAGAGTATTCCAGAAGATGATGTAAATCTAAATTTTACCAACCCCGAAATATTTATTTCGCGAAACCATGATTTGTTGTGTAATCTTCATACCACAGAAAAAAACACGATTTTTATGTGAATTTTTTTGTGAAACGTCATATTTTTTCCAACACGATTTTTCTTAGTAAGATGAAACTCTTTTATGCGACGGAAATTTTCCCAGGCAATTTTTGGGAGTAATTATTAATATACATATAACAAAAAAAATAATGAAAAATTGAATGAAATTTCTTTTAAATTTATGATCGTATGATTATCATTCGACTACTTTATGGATTTGTATCACATCAATTTTCTAAATTGCGGAACTTTAAAGAAAAAAATTCTGTTCCTTTGCCTCTTCATTTCATTTCAATCATTTAAAAAAAATATTTTCTGATTAACAGAGAGTCTAATTGTAGTCAAACAATAATCACACTACTGTAGATTGAAAAAAAGATTATAATCCTTTTTTCACTATAGTAGGATTTTTAAAGTCGTGCGAACTGTCAATCCAAAATTTTTTAGCAATAATGCAAGGGAAACATCAATGAAATTTTTTTCCACAACTTACATTCAATTTGTGGTTAATAGTGCAATAAATACAAAAAACCGCATTTAAAAAAACTACAAAGTTTTCTCACAGTTGAATTCCGAAAAATCACCTGGAAAAACTGTCGTCATATAGGAGTATCCCCTCAATCTCGTACGTTTTGGTCCGGAAATCACCACTCTTGGAAGATACCAAGATTTAAGAAACTGCTGAGATTCGAAGTTGAAAAAGTGTTGTAAAAAAGAGTGAAAATGGTACATACTCTGAATTCCCCGCCGCATCCGTCGTCGAGTTCGAGCAAGTAACCTTCGATTGACGGGCCGCGTTGGCCGTAACCCACGGGCGGCTGCCACGCCACCGTGACGCTGTTGTTCTCGGCGCTGCATTCCCCCGGAATAAGAAGAGGCGCGCCCGGGGCTGAAATTCCACCACGCAAAAGCGCAATTTAGCCTCAAATAACTACGAGACGCAAGGAGATATACCAGGAATTTACGGAGAACTGACATCCTTTCAATTACGTGTCTCTATCCACTCATTTTTCACTACCTTTTTGAATTTTCAGAATCGATTCTGCAATGATCGAATTCCATACTGAATTCACCATGATTCTTCTAATAAAAAGTAAATCCTTCACCTGATTTGTATAATTGCCACTGAATTGCAAAAATTTTAATTTTTGAACTACTATTTGAACCTGTGTCAAATCCACACTCACGTTTTGCAACATGATTTTGCTGAATCGTTGAGTAACAATTGTGCTTTTCTAAAACCTGTAGAAGTTCGTTCATTTAATGTCTTCGCAAGTAAAGTCCAAAACCTCGTAAACGTGTAAAACTCGGATATCCCGACGTATCGAATTAACGTCCCGGCCAACTCTCATCCAAAATTGAAGTTAATAACGAAACTCCTTCACGCGCAATGTAATTACCCGTTGATAAAGTCAAAATTTAATTATTCCGCGAGTCACGAATGGAATTCCATTAAAAGCGCAACACTTCGTCTTACTTGCCAAGCATAATTCATCGCGAGTGCACAACGAATAAAACAACCCCTGCGAAAGCTATCCTGAAAATACAATCTACAGCTGGAAATTTTTTTAAAACCTGCAACAGACTATACACTTGATTGTAAACTACTTTTATTAGTCTGTAAAATTCAATGAGTTTTTTTCCAATAATTCTTTTATGAGTGGAACTACCTGGCTCTCGTTGTAAGGATTAGGGTGTGAATTTTAAAAAATAAGGGAACAAGTATGAAACGAGATTGGCCTTCTTACTTGAAATTTTAATGAAGGCTTACGTGGAACAAGTATACAACCTACTACTTTGATATGTCATCAAACACATTTACAGTACTAGTACAGTTATACCGTCATAATCGTACCGTTACACTGTACGAAAACGCTATTACCGTACTCGTACTGTAAAATATCGTACTATACTCTCGTGTCATTTTATTGTTCTAGTAACGTAATATATGATAACATTTATCTTACACTAATGCAAATATCTTATTCGTAAGGTGATTCAATTAAGCAAAACAACTGTAGCAATTGTTTTTAATGTACAAGACTGCAACGATTTGTGTTCTTGGCCACGTGGAGCTCGAAGTTTTACGGTCGAAACGAAAATGAGACGGGGCAGCGGAGGAGTAAGAGAGCCGTAGATTCAGTGCGAGTAAACCGCGAAGGCCGTAGTTGGAGTTTATTAGCGGTCAGGAGACAACTTTCGGGGCTCGGGCTAGATGCGGGAAACGAGCCTAGCAAGTTCGAATAATGTGGCGCGAAACTGTTTTGCGAACATTCCCTAAACACGGGGCGAGGGCGAAAGGGACTAGCAGCAGTCTAGCTCCCCTTCCGAAAGTTGCGTATTGTGCGATATCGCGATGCGACGCAATTTGACACGTCACGAACAATGTGATTAACTCGGGCCATTAAACCCGGCTCTTCCGTCGATTCCATCTGCAGAGGGAAACGAAAGTTCTCGTCCCTGATTCCACTCGTTCGAATCGCGTTTTATGCTCGCTTCAAATGTTTCCCTGCTGCGTCGGTTTTACTACTCAGGAAGAAATGAAATCCTCGAGAATCTTATCCTCGACAACCGATTGAATTACGGAAAATTGGCGTATCATGAGAAATTTGAAAACCTACATCTGGGAACAGGCGCGTTAAATTTAATATTATTTGATGGAAAAATTTAAAAAGTAGGAAAAGTAAACATAGAAATGAATGAAAATATGAACAATTGCAAAAGAATGCTTTGACTTAATAATTATGATTGAAATGTTTATAATCAAAGTCATTGATAAAAATGAGAATAGAAAAATAATAAAAATAGTTAAGAATTATCGTAAATGTACTTACTAAGAGAAAGGGCATAACAAATTTCAGATTTGAACAAAATTCAGAACTATTGATTTCACCAATCCAAGAATAGCAAGAATCCTGTATTCAGAAGAAATATAATTATTATTTTTTGGCTCGGATAACGTAGAAAAATCGAGTTGATGAATTGTTTCAACTCAGTGATGTTATTGAAAAAAAAAAACTCGAAGTTTTAAAAATATTAAATATCTAAGAAACTTTGAACTCTGGAGTATTTAATTCTGAAAATATAGATGGGAATAGATTCAAATGTCGAAAAATATTTCGAATCATATATAAACTTTGAAGAAATACTAAACGAATTAGAATATGATAAAAGAACTGTTTTCTGAAAATTCCAAACAAATACACTGCCTTGCAAAAGGTTGGACTCACTTGGAAAAAATTGTTCTTTTTTTTTATTCGCCGAGTCGAAAAATTTTGTCCTCAAAATATCCTCAAAGTCTTTTTTTATCCTCAAAATGTCCTCAATGTACCTAAAACGAAAATGAGCAGGATATTGAAGACTTTTTGAGGACATTTAGCTGCATAAAAACCTCGAAAAGTCCTCAAAAATTCCTCAATATGCTCCCTGAAATTTTTCGCGTCAATCCTCAAAAAATCCTCAATATTCTGCTCATTTCCGTTTTAGGTACTTTCAGGACATTTTGAAGATAAAAAAGACTTTGAGGATATTTTGAGGATACAATTTTTCGACTCTCGTCACTTTATTTATCGTTCTCCTCAGACAGTTTAATATACATATGTGTATAGCAAAACGTAACATAAATTGGAAGGAAAATTTCGTTATATATAATAATATATTAATATATTTATTTACAATAACGTTATAAAATAATAATATGATAATAATAGAACATAATAATGAAGTATTATGTATAAATTAAACGAAAATTGAATGAATGTTTCCCTTCACAAATACGTACATTTAACTGTCTGAGGAGAACGATAAATGAACTGAGATAATAATTTCATCTTTTGTAATACATTTGGGATTTTACTATACAACTTGAAGGTTTTCTGATATTATGAATGTCTATATAGCTTTTTGAAATACGACGCTCTAAATATTTTTATAATTTTATGCACTGTTGAGAAAATAATATCGAGACAAATTTTTTCAAAAAAGTTCTCCCGAAAATTTTTTCTTTCCACGCCCCTGACTGAGAATAATGAATTCTTTAATTGAAATTCTTATATAATTTCAAAAATGATACAGTCAAAATCAAAAAGTAGAGTTACTCTTTTTCCATATTTTTATAACAACCAAAATTATAATATTAAGGGAAACTAATGCATTACCTACAAATGTTGTGACCATTCTTATTATTATTCAAATTTCTGAAATCATCAAAGAAATTAAATGCACAATAACAGATCTTCATAAAGTTATTGCAAAAATCTGAAGAATCTTAACTTAAAACCACTAAGTTTTTTACATTTTTCTTCCTTTATTAAGTCATTACCGGACGTTAAAAAACAAGAGTGAAATTCCTTAAAAAAATTGTTATAATTATCGAAGCATTATGCATATTGTAGATACTTGAAAATTCATTTTTTTTCAGCCTCGAACCTGAACTCTCTATGAACCAAAACAAACACACAAGGTTATCATTTTTTATCATTCGATCATCGACACTCAAACATTTTTCTCGCTTTCGAGCCGGCATATTTCAAACGAACGTGAGCAGGCAATGGCAAAAGCGTTTGTTTTCGAGTGAATCCTGGAATGGCGGTGGGGAAAAAGCTCGGGCAGAAAAAGTGGTTTTGATGAGGTCAACCGGGCACGAATTTGCTGTGATAAATCATTTCCTTATTGTCCGAGTGGGAAAAATGTCGGGAACGTCACGCGATAAATCACTCTCGCATCACCGTGAAAAAAAAACCAAACAAAATAAAAATAAAAAAACAAGCGCTCTCCTAACCCCCCTACGAAATAACCGAAAAACCGCAATATCGGATTCCATTGTCCGGAGCGTGTTTCCCGCGCCTTTTTTCCTATTTTCCCTTGGCGCTTGCTTCGACACCGCTTGCGCAGCTTCCCGGCAACGTCCCTATTAAATTTGCATTTGGCCCGAATTCAATTACTTGGAGAAACATTTAATTGCCCGTGAAAAACGCGGCTAAAAAAGCACTTTTGCCCTATTTTCTACGCGGGAACTACAAGATGAGAGACGAAGTCGGAATACGAAAGAGGAATCACTTATGGAAAACGATGCCGCATTTTTCACGATTGGCTTTAAATTTGCTCTTGAAACATATATTATTTTTACCCTGCAAATTCAGTACTTTAGGAAATCCTATAAAGCACGAGATTTTTCTGAATGTAGTTTGCGATTAATGTTTATTGACATTGTATAAATCTACTTATTGTGAGAGAAAAAGTTTCGAAAGAACTTTAGCGGAGGTAACGATATTTTACGGTTTCAGCCAGTGGTGCAAGTAGGATTGTATTAATTCGAAATTATACTATTCTTCTAATGAAATAATGCTTTTACTGAAAAAGCTTTGATAATCGGTATTTATTAAACTTATGAAAGAAAGAGGATTAAAGCAAAAAAAAGATTGATCATTCATTTATCGAAATTTGAAATTTGTTGATAAATAGTCACATGATGGGTCGAAATTCATACCAATAATCTATTGATTTACTGATTGTTACTATTTACTCTATTTCAAGCAGTTTTCTGCATTTTTGGAAAGCCATAATTACATTACATGAAATAGATCAATTTTTTTATTTTTGAGTGAAAATGATGATAAAAAAATGTATGAATAATTCAAAATTCTTGAATTTTCAACAGCTGAGGTGGTTTATCGAAAAATTAATAAGAGTTTTGTTTGAATGTAGAAATCGTGGCTTTGAAACGAAAAAATTTACGTGACTGAGATTTACTTATTGCAGATTAATTATTTCGAATTCTACATCTCATATATTTTTCAAGGCAATTTTTTCATTTTTTTTTTTAAATCACTACGAAATTAAAGTAAAAAAATTCAGGCAAGTTATAAAAATATTTTGAAAAGTTATGATTGAACTAATGAAAAATACATATTTTGTGATCGGAAAATACGATTTTCATATTTTAGACTTTTTTAAAAGAATCGAAAATATTCTGCCTCAAAAAACTAAATTAACTGTATTTTTATATAGTTGTGTTGATGAATATAAAATATGTTTTGGTCATTCCAATTCGGTATTTCAAATTCATAAATCTTTTATGAACATTTTGTCATTGATTTTTCTAGAAGGTGAAACAGTTCATGAAAATAAAGAAATTGACAGTTGATAAAAAATTGTAGGTATGAATTCAACTAATGAGAAATTTAAATGTTTGATTCAAAAAGATTGGTAATCTTCACATTATTTCAAAAGAAAATTCAAATTAAAAAATTTTTCCTTTTATTTGAATAAATATTTAATTCATATAAATGGAAAATGCAGTGCGTTCTTCAAAAATATTGATTAGAAAAAATAATTATTTTTCATGATATAAAACCTTCGGATTAAAACATTACTAATAATGCGCAGATAATTCAACAATTATAAATATGTGCTCCAATAAATCAAAAATCGATCAAAAAATACTTTCTAATGAAAATTATGTGACTTACAATTAGATATTATATTTCAAAAAATTTAATTTATGTTCTTAGGGAAAATTATAAATAAAAAGGTGATGTCGGGTTCACATATTAAATTATTTCATTGATCGGAAATTATCAAACCATCGATTACAACGAAATTTCCTCTTAGTAACATAAACACGAATTTGTCTAATCTGTAATATCTATTTTCCATTATTAAAATCTGTAAGTATGATTATTCTTTCTCTTTTGTTTCTATTATTTGTTTGTAACAATCGTTTTGTAGTAAATACAATACAAAAAATAAACGTTGCAAATTCATGAAGAGTTCACAAACTTACGTACTTTATCTCATTTCTACCGATACATTATCAATTCAAATTACAAATTATCAAATGCTGGATCTTGTATATCAAACCAAATGTGAAATTTTCAAAATAACTTTTGCAAAGCACGAAACGATAATGAAAATCTCCACTTGTAAAACGTGAAAACTTTTTCCCGGGCGATGAAAGCGGTCGGAAATTGTCATCTCGAAAGACCCTTCTACTTCGGAAGTAGCTTGTGAAAGTTGTGATGGAAATCGAAGCGGAAATTATGGAATTCCGCGAGATTGCTCTAAAAAGGTGGGAATAGTCGATTGTTTCCGCGGAGCGCTAATAAATGGGTGCGCTCGTAATGGACCGCGCTTTCTCGGATAATCAATTCCGAGATCGAAGGGGGCTCGCGTCCAGTAACTACTGGCTGACCGTACCGCGGTTTTACTACTTTGCGCTCGAGTTCGCTCAACTCACCCGAGCGAGCACCGCACTAAACTTGTTGTGGACGATTCCAACTATCACAGGGAACGTTCAACTATGTTTTCAGGATAATCAGGAGATTTCCGATACCCTGAAATTTAAGCTGACGTTGTTCGAAACTTGAAAAAACTCGTTCAGTCATCAAGGAACATTACGGGAAAATTACGTTATCTTTATCTCATGTAAAACTGATACCAAATCAATTTGTCTTCTCATCTTTTGATTACCTTTTTTTTTCAAAATTCTAACGAATAAAGGTTGTTAACAGTTGTTAAGTAGAAGCAACGAAACGAATTCAACAACTCTTAAATTAATTTCTTGGGAAAGTCCTCTTCCTTAAATCACCTCGTTTTATGTCTTTTCAAACGCGATGAAACGCCTCGAAATTAGCGGAAGCGAAAATTATGAACGATCGAAAAAGGCGATCAATTAACCGGAAGGAAATCTTGTAATTCAATGAAAAGCGGCTAATTGTTTCCTTTTGAGGAAATCTGAAACGAGCGGATGAAAGAAGGAACGTCACTGGTCCAGGGTGAAATTATTAAATCTGGCCCTAGGGTAATTAACAAGAAATCTTTGTGCTTTACCTGCTGTTGGGTATCGGTCTTCTCCCTCGGCAGCTGCGTCCGCAACATTACGGCTCGTTAAAATCGTTCTTGCATCGATGTACTCGCGAATATAATGATTCTACTTTGCGTTCACGTTTTCCTGTTTCTTTTTCTTATATCATTACTTTTTCATGTATTGCTCGTCTTTCGAACATTGGTATATAACGATCGTCCTCCTTAATCTGAATCTTACACGGTTCTTTGAAAAAAGAGTACAGTTTTTATAGGATTTTAAAATCCAAGAGCTTTTTTCATGTTTACAAGGAATTGTATTCTTATAAAAAATGTTGAGTTGCGGTTCAAAATTTGTGCTAATGATTTGAATATTCACAAAATCGATCAAGAACACGGATGTGAAACAAGACTAATGAAAAATTAACTTGTAAATTGAAAAACGTAACATATTTAACTAGCAACTACTTTTCAACATTCACCATTCCGACAATCATTTATAGAGATTTATAATAATTGAATAGGCAGGTAGTTTATTTTGGGAAAGTGATGGAAGACTCACGTTTCATTTGAACGAAGGTGAGTTGATCGATGGCGCGTCGAAGGGGTTTGTCGTCGAGGGTGAGATCAAGGAGGGGAAGACGAGCTACTTCTTGAGCTCCTTCCGAAGCGCCCCAAGAACCTGCAGCGTTCGACGCTCGAACCGCCAACATACCCCCGATTTGCAAAAAAGCTGCGCTGTCCGTTTCCTTGAACAAATAAATTCATTCAAGACAGTGTTGCCAAGTCAGTAGTTTTCCTACTAAACCTGGTAGTTTATTAATGTCTAGTAGTAGGGAAATTTTGATGTCAGTAATTAATAGTGACTTCTGGTAGTATTAAAAAATCCGGTAGATCAAAAATAATTATGTAAGTAAGATAGAGTAATTTTTATCACGGAGCCAGTTCTAAAAAAAAATTTTCCCTTCATTGTACAAATGATGGAAAGAACTTGGGAGTATCGATCATATCGCCACACTTTTGAGAGTATTTCGAAACAATTCATTTACTTCTTTACTTATTTAACTTCTATTCATGGCAGATGCATTTCACATGAGTTAAAGCTTAATTCAGATAATCTAAAGTTAGCCGAAGTTGTAGATAAGTCATTACTTGATCATATCATTTAAAGATTACAGCCATTTAATGAGCATGACTTGATTTAAAAACTATATTTCATTTTTAAACTGATTCTATGAAATGAATCAACTTTTAGCTTTCGAGCTAGTCAAAGGACTTGTATAAGTTTTAAGTATTAGTTTTCACTGAAGATCTCAAGTACAATATTTTTCATATTTTCTTAATTAACCCTTGATTTTGTTCATATACATATAAACTGATGTGTACGTATTGAAAAGTTCGTTTGACTACGAAAAAAAAAAAAAAAAAAACATATAATCTTTTAAATATGTTCATGCATTTCAAATAATAACAGAAATATATATATATATATATATATATATATATATCTTATGAAAGCAGCTTGAAGTACCTTTCTTTGATTAATTTTACGTTCTTTACAACAACAACAAAAAAAATATATAACTCAAGTTTCCAACACAAAAACACGCATACTTTTGGTGATAAATTCTTATTTTTCTAAATTACCAAAAATATCTTGATATTTTTGGCAATAAATAATAAAAACACGTTTTTTGCAAATATTTCAAAAACGCTTTTTTGGAAAAATAAATGATTGATATTTTCGTACTTAGTGACCCAAAATTAGTACAGAAAACACTTTTTCCACAAGGGACATTTTTCATGTAAACTAGTGTTATTGGTTGATTCTGACATTGAGAATCAATCCAAATCGAGTAAAACTGTCGAAAAATGCTGCTTTGGTACCTTGAGAGCCTCGATGCAAAAGGTGAGCAAAGCCGTAGTTGATTGCAGGTGCGTAGCACACCTGGTCACCTGATCCTTGAGGGCGCGAACCCGTGCTTCCCTGGTTTGCCGCGCCGCCTCGATCAGCCGCGATTTCCGAGCTTGTAACATGCACACCAGACTGGCTACCCTATCTTCCACTTCCTCTTCCAGGGCAATGCATTCTTCCTGTTACAAGCACAAGGACAAAGTACGTCAACATTTTCGATTTCTGTTTGTTTCTTCGTACACATAGGATTGGATGATTTAATTACTTTTACATAATTATAATTATACAAAAAATTTTAGATACAAATGAACGGCTGAAAACAAAACTCGGAAGAACGAAAGTCTGTACGTAAGACGGATTTAAATCTGTTTGAATCTCAAAGTCGGTTATGTTACCTTCGTCA
>JAPYZL010015932.1:0-10953 GCA_030522825.1 Platygaster orseoliae
CATGTAAATAAATCACAGAATTCACTTGGGTTTTGGAGTTTTCTTTAAATGGACAAGAATGACACATAAAATTCAATTTATTTATTCTGTTTGATATTTTCGATGTAACTGAAATTTCAAAAGACATAAAAAATTCAACATATTGCATGTTGGTGGCCAAAAAAAATCTACAGCATCTTAAAATGACCATCAATGAAACATTATATTAGCAGGAATATGCTTTTCTACGCCAGGAAAAAAGGAAATAAATAATCCATAGTATATTATTCATCTACCTTCAAAAATGTCAATGAAATTTGGGATCCGCAGTTCTTGTTGAAAAAAAGATATTTCAATAGTGAAAATGTTCCGTTTATTGTCTGCTCGTGGTGTAAAACAACTCTCTGTTTCAAATGTTTCTATGGTGACTATCACCTTCGAGTCTGCACGAAAACAGATCTCCATTAATGATAAGTTACAGAAATATTTATTTCTTATTATCATATTTATTATTATCATATTTATTATTATCATATTTCATATAAACATATTCATTATTTTATAGCATAAATGCTATAAAATTCGGGAATCTCGAAAGGTCCGGGAAATCTCGAAAATGTCGAGAAATCCCGAGAATGTCGGGAAATCCCGAGAATTTCGGGAAATCCCGAGCATTCCGGGGAATCCCGAATAGTCGGAAAAAAACCTTTCCCGTCCCGAGGCATTTTCCGACCCATCCCAACATCAGTATTCCCGAAAAGTCGGGATTCCGCACACCCCTATAAATTATTAATCAACTTTTAGAATTTTGATTGTTTTTAGCAGGTTAAAAAGTTTAAAAATATCTCACAGTCGAGTTATAAATGATACTATTCATGATTGTTTTAAAAGATTCGTAAAAATATTTTACTGAAAAATGTTGGCTAGAGTTTTTGCAGTGAAATGATTGTTACCTGTTTCAGAAACCCGACAATTTTTTTACGTTTATATACAAAATTTTCTCAATTTTAAATAATTTCAGTGTTATAACTATTTGCAAAGCTAGATTGCTTTAAAAAAATTTCAAATTTTTGACAAGTTGAACGATTTCGAAAATTATGATAGTCTTGCACATCTGAAAAATTCAGGAAATTTCTGATTACTTTTAAAAATCTTCTTAGTTGAAGAATGTATTTACAGATTAAAAAAATTTTTTTTTCGAATTTAAGCATTCCTGTCAGTTTGAGGCATTGATAATATTTTTATAGTTTGATAATGATTCTTGACCTTATGAATAATTATAATGGTACCTATTTACGATTTACAAGTTCAAACGGTTATAAAAGTCTGAGAAGAATTTTGATATTTCTTGAAAATTTTTTGACAGCTTCGAATTTTTTGGAAATGCATATACTTTGATAGTTCGGACTATTTGGCCAATTTTGAACATTTATAGTAGTTTTTTTCGGAGCATTTGCTGTTCTCACAATTTTTGAAATTTAGTAATTAGTAACAGTTTTTCATATAGTTCCCTAAATTTCATCAACAATTTTACAGTTTTTATATTTTTTATAGTCCAATAGTTTTTACAGTTGTACAGAAAATTCGGAAGTTTTAGAATTCGAAAATAAATGTGTTAGTTATAGAAGGTCCTGAGAAGTTTTAAATATCTGCATTCATTTTGCAACATTTTCAGTGCAATTCAAATAATAATTCAAATAGGCTTGTACACTATTTCTCATATATATTGTTATTTAACATCATGGAACATCTTCAACAGTATAAAAGAATTTCTTGGTAATCATATATTTTTTGTATGATTGAGTTTAAAAGAACCTTCAAATTTCGGAATTTTCCTTAATCTCGTGTTGAAAAGTTGTATAATATAATAAAAATTTTTCAGTAAATTTATAGGAATTCACCTTAATCAAAATATTATACCATTCTCGATTGCATGAGTTTTCAATCGCTCTTCAAATATTCAGTATAAAAGTTTCAATATCATAACCAAAAATCTCCAATAAGTAAAAAATTTGCAATAATATACCTAATAATTGCAACCCATAACACTTTTGAAACTGATACAGTTCCTGCTGTAAAAATAATTGTATTTCACTTTCAAAGCATTTATTCTGTAATGCTAGGAAGGTTGCATTTTACAACGAACGTGATTTCCTTAGAAAGATAAAGGAACGAGCTTTTATTAATGAAATGCCTCCCCCGAACATTCCACTTTTTCTTCAGAAATGATAAAATCGTTGATCTACGGCTTCTGTTAAGTATTCATGATCGATTATGAAAAAAGTGGCTTCAAAAGTAAAGGAACTTACTACAGAATCGTGCGCTGTAGCGCATTTATCTTGATTGCTTGTGAAACGAGCCACTTTGCGTGACGGCGAATTTCGTGGAGGTAATCATAATTAATGAAAGGTCTCAAAAAGAATATCTTTTTTCCTCTCATTTATCTCCGTTGTTATTTATGAAAGAGTTAGACACGCTCGGAGTAATTCGACTTTGATATTCTCATTCTAAAACCAAAATTTATTACTTTCCTCGCAGAAATGAAGTCTTCAAATAAAAGTGATATCAATTTACGAAGGACATAGGAATAAAAATCATCTTTGCCTACGACAAAGATTTTCTTTGAAGAGGCTGTAATTTTACTACACTCGTTCCTTGAATTTGGACCTAATATTCTTACTTTTTAGACTCATTACTCACCAATGACAAGTACTAGCAGATGAACAAATGCCCGGCAAATCTCGAAAAATTTAACATCCATAGCCAAGTGTGTTCGACTCGGAAGAAATCCGAGGCTCTCGATGTTTTTCGTCACTCTTCACGTTTTCGCACGAACTTTACGCATTTAGAAATATAATTCGACTCCAACATCAAGACGAACTTGTGCGTTTGGAATAGATGGTTTCCATGATGGAAAAAGTTTGAAACTAAGTTCGAAGTTGACGGAGCGTGTAAATCCGAATGCGATACTCGCACGGTGTCGTTGGGGTTGAGTCGGATAAAACAATCGCGACAATCCGTGACTCGCGACTGATGGGGATGCTGCGAACGAGTTAACGCCAAGTCTGCGCTCGCGCATGAACTCATCCCCTGCGAGAGGGTGGTCAGCTACCCCACCTTTTTCCTCTTGCACTTTTACGTCCCCCGGAAATTCGGCCCCCTTCAACTTTTACGACCAGCTGAAAAAAGTTTCGGCGAGAGTTAGATAATTTATAATAATAGCTTTTCGGTAAGGGATTAATGAAAAAGATTGTAGACATCTTTGCATATTCAATGCTGCATCATGATTGACAAGTGTGATCACAAGTGTGTTTTGTGATGTCGTAAACATTGTAGCATCATTGATGACTTGTAGTGAACTTTAAAATAGTATCATTGCAACGTAATTGAGTAATCAGCTTACATTCCACCTCCCAATAATTGCAGAATCGTTCATGCATCAACTCGAGCTTTTTTGCAAAAAAGTATAAGCTTGAATTTGTACTTTCTGGCAGAATGAATGTCTTTTTCAACTTGTTGTTCGATTTCTCTAGAATGCAACTACAGTAATTTCAACAGAATTACATACACCATTAAGTTGACAATTGTAGTGACGATTCTCATCTTAAGTTTCTCTTTAATTCAACAACATTCTAAGACTTTCTTCAATCTTTTTACCTCTAAATTGTCCCAACTTTTTTATCCGTCCCCACTCCTTGATATTTACTTATCTTCGCCTTCCTTTATAGCAGTTTCATGGGTTGACTCACTTTGGTCCTTTCTCACTCCAGCAGCACTCTCGATTACCAAGCCATCGTTCTTTACTTCTCATTCAACTCCTCCCAGTACTTCTAGCGGCTGTATCCCAACGCGCTAAAGAGTTTCTCGGGAAATTGAATTGACTTATTGCCCCGTGAAAGCAGCAATTTATATGTTAACAAGAGCAAAGTGGTTGAAAGTCATGCATACATTTCTAAAGCCGAGGCTGGATTTTCACGCCTACTATTGCAGTCCTTGCATTTTCTTGTACACCTCACATCCTTCGCGTTTACATAGGGCTCTTTAGGATTTGTGATGTGTTTACTCACGCCAGATATGTTTTCTGGCAAGTTCGGGTCTCGTAATGCAATTACGATCCATCGTCTAAATGTTTCTCGAATTTCAAGCACAAAATACAATTGTGTTTAGGGTGTTTGAGAAAAATTGGTAAGCACCAGGACGCGCTGTTTTGCGTTCGATGTTATGCAAATACTGTGCAAAGTTACCAAAATGAAGCGTTTTATGTTGTCTCTGGGCATTTGCGTGACGGAATTCGAGAAACGTTTATGGTAAATATTGTATTCTGTGTTGATTTTTAGCGGGGGTTCAAATGTACAGTGTTTGTTTGTTGGTTCGTTGCTGATGGTGAATAGAGAATTCTTTTTGCGAATGGTGATTATTTTTTATGTGCAAGTTTTTAGGGAGTGATATTAAAAAGTTCGTAATTTATGAATTTCAGGGGATTGAAAGTCACCAAGTTGCCGGAAAAACTGAAAAAAGGTGTTTTTTTTTCTGCTTTCTTGTTGAATGGATTAAAACTTACTTATGTAATGTGAGTAGATACGTATAAAATGAATTTATTATTATTTTAACTACTATAATTATTACCAACTTGGTGTGTCAAAGAATTTGACTACTCCAATCAGTCGAAAGTAAGTTATACAAATAGTCTAAACAGTCAACTACTGAAAGTATGTGAATTGAACCAATTGAAAGTGACATGAACTTACATCACTATTAAAAACATATAGTACTTCCTGAATCCTGACATATATATAGTTGAAAAAAATTCTAAAATATTGTAAGGTTACTAATGACACTGCAGTTCTTACAATATTATTTCGAAATAATTCATTTTTATTTAACCGAAAATATTGTATTTTAAAAATAATTATACTGTATAAATTACAGTACGTATGCCATTTTACACTAGATAATTTGGAAAATGTAAAATATACAAAATGCCAACTTTCTGTTACCAAATTGTAATTTTTACTATACTAGTACAAAGAATTTTATATGTGCGTGTAACGAAACACTAAATAAAAATATTTTATCTCTTATAATTTTTTTTTTCACTACCTATGATATGATATTTCATATATACTAATAGAAAGTATATATGCATCGTAACAGTTCCTATAAATATTGTAAAATTTACAATACTTTTTCGTTGTTTTCCAGTATTGTCTCACATTATAATTTAGTACTCATAAAAGTACTCATAAAACTGATGGGCATTTTCGAAAATTATGAAAAGTAGAAATAACAATATGATATCGCAAGAAGTACAAAAAACTACAGTAGTAAATACAATATGTATGCAAAGAAGTTCTCACAACAAAATAAACCCATAACTACAATATTATTTCACATATATATATTATATAATATCGCACAAACACAAACTGCAATAACAATTTAATACAGCATTGCAAAAATTACTTTATTTTTTTCTGCGTGAGAAAAAATACCAATTAACTACTTTCTAACAGAATAAAATTACTCATTCATGTAACTAATTGGTGTTACCTAAAAAAACTAAATTTTATTATTTATAATTATCAAACTTTGTCTGTTACACTTGTTAAGAACTTATAAATAATCGATCAGAGTTGATTAGTTCAAACTTTCACTACGATTTATTTCTTGGAAAAGCAAAGAGAAGAAAATTTGAAACGCTCGACTTGATTATTAAATACATATATATTGAATTTTACTTTATCATTCATCTATAAACAAACTCATAATATTTATAAGTATTTAATTATTATGTTCCAACTCATTTTTTTCAGGACTACAAATAATCAGCAGTTGAAATTAAAATTTTTTTACGGAGCTGATATTTTTTTTATAATCTGTATGTAAATTACTTTCGAGCATAATTATAATATAACAAAATCTTATCAATATAAATGAAACGACTCAATTCCATTTACTTATCATAAATGCCATTTCCTTACATATACTATTTCAGCATTCCGGATATATTTTTCAAAAAAAATTGTCGAAAAATGCAATATAAATCCTACATTTTGAAATTCTTTTCAACACTTGTATAATTGTCGTAAAAACAACAATTGAATGTCAAGATAATATAATTCTTACTTATGGAAATAAAAAAAAGGTATTCCAAAGAATTTTTTTGAAGAACTCCTGATGACATCGAAATTGCCTATTTAGAAAAGTCGTAATTCCAAAATATTTATCCTGCAAGCATCCTAAAACTTTAAACAAATGTTATTGAAATGAGAATTCTCGGAATATTCGTGCTAGAAAATTTACCTTGCAAAATTATTTATACCCAACTATTAGGTTTCTGCTCAGTGATAAATATTACGTAATCCAATCGCTTAGAGCTCGCTCCACGGATTTACAGCAGCTTTTTCGATTTGAGAATCTGCTGTGGAATCGAGAAAAAGCTGGTGCTCGAGTAAATTAGAAACGTTATGGAATTAGGAAATGGGTAAAGCGCTGAATCTTGATTCCATTTCAGCGTTAACGGCGAAGAGAAAGTTATTCGGTAATGTTGTTATCAACAATGGAGGTCATTACGCTATCGAGCAAATAAGCTCCGGTTTAGTAAAATGAAATTTTATGAATCGTTGAACGAAACGGTCACGAAAACTTTTAACAAAGGAAGTGATCGATAATGAATTCAATTTCTTGTAAAATCAAAGCCACTTTGTTTCGGTAGTTTCTTTAAACTTCACAAAATGATGGTAATAATTATAAAAATTAATTTTATTAATTATAAGTTTTTAATTGTGATTTCATGCAAATTTAGGTTAGAATATCAACTTTTGGAAAATGCATTATAGTAAGGAGAATATGTAAATCAAAAATGAATTGAAAATCAACATGTTCCGCCGTTACTGACTAATTAAACATATTATTCTCTATTGAGTTAACCGTCTCCTGCGACATCAGTACAAACGCGCAATATCCGCAAATGCCATATACCCGGAAACACGCCCTGTGACCCATTTGTGTGGGCTTACCAAAATCACTGTAACCAAGTGAATTAATTATCAGGTAAAACGGCTGCTTTATTCCCAAATGAATTCAATAATATCTATAAATCACACTCAACAATGGCATCGGCAACTATAATAACAATGTTTCGGATAAAAAATACATGATTTAAGTAGTCTTCAGTAGATTTTTCATCGTTTTGTTGGCAAAAAAAACGTTATTTTATCGTTTGATAAGCAGAATTCTGGGAGTAAAGAAATCAGTAGTTAAAAATATTCAAATTCGATATTTATTGAAACAACGATTCAGCAAATTTTTATATTCTCATCCTAATTTTAAATAATGAACATTTGAATTTTCGATTCGATTGAAAAAAGTTTTTGATTCCAAAAATATTTTTAATTTAAAAATTGAATATTTTTTAATAGGAACCTCGATATTAAAAATTTCGTTCCAAAAAAATACTGCTACAAACTATGTATATTTGTTTCAAGTTAAAGATTGTTCATTTAATTAATCAGCATTTTTCAAAAAAATAACTTGATTACAAAAATGGGTTGAAATTTACTCTGAAAAGTAATCTCACGTCTTTCCCCACACTTTTCTGAGTTGAAGTGAGCTTTTCACGTGGGTGAGTCTTACTAGCGTTGCAAGTGAAATGTCCGAGGAATGCGAGTGCTCGTGGACTATAGGCACCTCTAACAACCACGAGCGTGACGACGAGACTATGTATGGCCAACTTTTTCTCCGCAACCACGACGTGCACATTTCAGAACACCCTGTTCTCCGAGAAACTAGGAGACATTAACTCTTACTGTTTTCTCCGATATACGTTTGACAATCGTGACTTTTCATAATATTCAGTAATATCGACGTTGAACTTATTGAAGTAATTTTGATTGAAGGAGTTCATTACATTTGCAATGGAGATACTTTTCAATTTTGAACTTCACAAACTTATTTTCGCAGCAGTAGCTTATTTTTTTGTTGTCTCAACAAATAAGCTACTGCTGTGAAAAAAAATCATTCTGTCAAGTTGTGTTGAAACAGCATATTATATAGCTAATCCTTTCTATTCTGTGTACAAAATTAAAGGACACAGTTACGTTATTACATAGTTCGAAAAAAATACATATTTATGAAATTGTTACATACTATGTATATTACATTGATGTTACATACATTTGATTATAATATACCCCAAAAAACATTAAAAATGTAAAATTTTGGTGTTTAGTTTCAAGAATTTCCAAGTCTTTCAACAAAAACTGGTGAAATCCTAACCAAATTTTATTGGTAGAATAAATTTGGTGTTTAGATTAAGGGCTCTTTCGGAAACATGCATTTGTATTCCCATTGTTTTTAGTCAATTATGTCAGCAAAAAAACTGTCAGAGCGCTTTAAGTCACTAAACAGACCGTTTTTTATAGCAAACATCACAAGTTTTTACAGATCTTCAGAAATTATTAAGAGAACTGGAAGTTAGAAGTTGTACCAGGGTGGAACATCTGATAAGTCTAATACATTTCTTTTGGTGTCACCTGGACAAATCACGAAATGGCAATTCCAAGTGGTACATATTACTATCGTAAATACTGATTAGCAGTGTAAATCTCAATTAGAAAAAAAATGTCATGTAAAAATTTTATACATTTTTTTTATTAATTATAATTATCTACTAACAAATAAATATTCTAATAATTTCTATTGATCTGTAAAAACATCTCAAGCTTACAATAAACTAAATTTAAAATAAAAATATCAATATTATATCTAGATTAAATAATTAGATAATCAATATTATTCATTTTCTATGAAAATTAGTATTATAAATGTAATAATTTATTAATCAATTGTAGTAAGATTAAAGCGGTCTGTTTAGTGACTTAAAGCGCTCTGACAGTTTTTTTGCTGATATAATTGATTAAAAACAATGGGAATGCAAATGCATGTTTCCGAAAGAGCCCAATAGAAATATGACTGACTTTCTAATTGATTATTTTGATCTAAACACCAAATTTATTCTACCAATAAAATTTGGTTGGGATTTCGCTAGTTTTTGTTGAAAAACTCAAAAATTCTTGGAACTAAACACCAAAATTTTACATTTTTAATGTTTTTTGGGCGGATATCACTTTTTTGTGTTTCACCTTCTGCCAACTGAACTATTTCAACACATTGTGCTAAATTACTCGTAAATTCTTAAAACGTATAACCGAAATTGTTATTTTTGATGTTTTTGGATTTCAGTTTTTTCCTAGACCCTCTATTAAATGTATTATTTCACTACTTTTCATCCGTAAATTCTTGAAACTTAACAGCAAAATTTACATTTTTTATGTCTTTTTGGAGGACATTACTTTTTTTGTTACACCCTTTATTAAATAAACTTTATATTAATTTGTGTTATAAATATTATTGAATATTAATTTATTATTATTCCTTTAATTGACAAAACGTCAAATCAACTGAAGAATGTATCATTTTTTTACTTAACTTACTATTCACGCATGGTGACCCATACGAATAATAATAATTGCTTCATCTGAAGTTTCGCAATGTCACTTACAGATCTATAACATGGAAAGTTTTGCGATTTTTGATTGAACAGTTAACGCAATAGTGCAAACTAAGAAAAAATAAACAATGTCAAATCCTCACTCATTAGTGACCAACTCCAAAAACCATAAAAAGTACATATATTTAAGTTGTAAAAAAAAATTTTGCAAAAATTTGCTTAAAAAAATTGTTTAAGCAAAAGTATTTTACAAAGATAATGTCAAATTCTAACTCGGTAACCAGAAAAACTATTAAATAAACATGTATGTTGTAAAAAAAATTTAGCGAAAATTTGTTCAAATAAATTGTTTAAACAAAAGAATTTTACAAAGAAATTGTCAAATTCTAACTCAACGACCTGAAAAACCATGAAAAAGACATGTATATTGTAAAAAAAAAAATTTTGCAAAAATTTGTTTAAAGAAATTATTTAACCAAAATAATTTCACAAAGACAATGTCAAATTTTAAGTCAACGAGCCGAAAAACCATAAAAAAGACATGTATCTCGTAAAAAAAAAGTTTTGCCAAAATTTGTTTAAATAAATTGTTCAAACAAAAAAATTTTACAAAGACAATGTCAAATTCTAACTCAACGACCCGAAAAACAATAAAAAAAACACCTACCTTGTAAAAAAAATTTTGTGACAATTTGTTTAAATAAATTGTTTAAACAAAAGAATTCCACCAAGACAATGTTAAATTCTAACTCAACGACCCGAAAAACCATGAAAAAGACATGTATCTTGTAAAAAAAAAAATGTGCGAAAATTTGTTTTAATAAATTGTTCAAACAAAAGAATTTCACATAGACATTGTCTAATTCTTACTTAGCGATCCGAAAAATCATGAAAAAGACATATATGTTAAAGAAAATAAAATTTGCAAAAATTTGTTCAAATAAATTGTTTAAACAAAAGAATTTTACAAAGACATTGTCAAATTCTAACTCAACGACCTGAAAAACCATAAAAAAGACATGTATCTTGTGAAAAAAAAATTTCGCGAAAATTTGTTTAAATAACTTGTTTAAATATAAGAATTTTACATAGGCAATTTTAAATCCTCACTCAGTGACCCAAAAAACCATGATAATGACATATATATTTCAAAAAGGAAATTTAGCGACTGTTTTTGCAATAAATAATAACAATGATAACAATAATCATAGTAATAATAATTATAATAATAAATATGGTGTAACTCATATAAATTATAAATTAATAATTACATCATTATTTGTATAATTTATACCGACGATAACAATAATACTGATAGTAATAATTATTGATGTGTATATACATATATGTACACATACAATTCCAATAATCATGATAATATTATAACCAGTACTATTATTATTATTATTATTATTATTATTATTATTATTATTATTATTATTATTATTATTATTATTATTATT
>JAPYZL010015948.1:0-13883 GCA_030522825.1 Platygaster orseoliae
GACCTAAGAGGCATTTTATGTTAGAGTCATTTTCTTATTGAAAATAAGCAGATAATAGCTCTTATGTCAGATGCCTCTTAGGTCCCTTTCTTCGTGGCGAGTCACATATACAGTTAAAGAGAGCAAAACATTCCCAAATCCCCTCTAAATTTCCGAAAAGCTTCAAATTCCACAAAACAACACATACATCTCCACCCCCAATTTATCGATATAATAACACACGACTCCTAACATTCCCACCCCATTCAGCCCCATTGCAAATTTTCTCATCCTTGTTGGAAACTCCTAAAACGCTTACCGCAATCTCGGAGATCCCAGGCAGCCCCCGAATCGAACCACAATTTCCTCCCCGTTATGAAGAAACGCATTCTAAAGCAAGTCGGTTGCCGAACTAATAAAGTTAGCAGGGCGAATCAAAAATAAAAGCCAAGATTGAAAAATGAAGTAGACGGCAGACGATACACGAAAGGTTGAAAAGGACAAGGAGGCAAGTTTATGCGCTGGCGCGGCTTTCGGGTCATAGTGCGCCGGGTATATAACCGGGCGGATACCTTTATCCGTTAGTCCCGCGCTCGTCGTCATCGCGACGATTCGCTCGGCGGTTTTCCGGATTTTCCGCGATCTCGAGTGTCCGCGAAAACCATCCTTCGAGTGGCGAAAAACAACGTCGGCTCAAAGTGATATTAATTTTGTTCCCCTGTGCACCGACAAGTTCGGAGTGTGAGGAAACCGAGTGGAGAACGTAATAAAAGCGTTTACTTCACGTTTTTTATCGCGAAAATCGTGTTCGATGGACGTGAGCGACGTGGCACGAATACCTAATGCGTTCATCAACGGAAGAATCGCGACTTTGAGTGCGAGCGATTAAAATGGCGTGATCCAGGGAAACCGTGTTTGAATTGGTTTCTGGTAGGGAGGGGATTTCGAGGTTTTTTCTGGATGTGAGGAATGGTTTTGGGAAATGTTGCAGGATTTTTGGGGGTTTTTTGAATTAGGTTCTTGGTTTTTTTTTGGTTGATTATGAGGTTCGACTTGAAAATTTGAAGAACATTCTAGAGGATTAAAGACCAGAAATCTATGAAAATAGTGGAAGTTAATCAAACTGTTAGAGAATTTCAGAAAATTGGTCACGGCAAAATTTTTGAAAACTGCCAAAAAAAGTAGTATATTTATAAATATTCAATGTTTCAAAAGTATAAGACAATTTTTGAGATAGATGAAACTTTGGTTTCTCTAGATAAATATATCGTAATGTATAAAAATACCATAAATTTGTTATATAATTATGAATGATATTTCAAGTTGTTCAAATACTCTTGAAAATTCAGGAAGTCCATAAACTTTTGAGTTTAAAATTTTGAATTACTTACTTAGTTTGATCTAAAATGTAGAATGAGAATCTGTGAATCCAAGGAATTTTGAAAGTTACTGTTATTTGAAGAATTTGTGAGAATACCGAAAATTAGAAGAACTTGAATTCTGTAGCATGAAAGTCTAGAATTCTGAAAAAGGATTTATGAAAACAATGAAAATTTAAAAAACTTTTGCAGAATTTCATAAATTTGTGTGAATACAAAATTTTTGAAAAATATTAAGAATAAAAGAATATTACAGAATATTTACGAATGTTTATTACTATATTTGGAAAATATATTACAATTTTGAAGATAGAGATAACTTCGATTTCTATACACAAATACCTACATAAAAATTTATGAAAATGCTAGAAATTTATAATATGCTTATGAATGATATTTCAAATATTTCAAAAACATTCGAGAATCGGGAATTTTATGAAATTTTGAGTTATTGTAATTAAGCAGGTTTGGGATATTTAGTTTTTGCTGAAATTTGAGTTATGAAAACTGTTAAGAAAGTGAATCTGAGAATCCGTGAATACGAGAAGTTTTGAAAAAATTGTTTTTTGCATAAATTGTGAAAACACTGAAAATTACAAGAATTTTGATTCTAGATCATTGAAATTTAGAAATTTATGAAAGAATCTTTACAAATAGTAAAAATCTACAAAACGGTTAAAGAATTTCAGAGAATTTGGAAAATAAAGAGTTTTCGTCAACGCCTCGAATGTAATTTTACAGGATATTTATGAATGTTTATTCTAACATTTAAAAAAATGAAAAAAAAATTATGGAAATAGACGCAACATCGATTTCTCTAGATAAATAGATCGAAATTTATAAAAATAATGTACATTGAAAATTTACTGATAAATGGTATTTAAAATTTTTCAAAAGCATTTTAAAATTTGGGAATTTTATAAAATTTTGAGTTACTGCGGTTTACCAAATTAGGATATTTAGATTTTGAAATCTGTATCACGAAAATTGTTCGGAAATTGAGACTGAGAATCGGCGAATGCGAGAAATTTCAAGAGTTAATGTTTACTGGAAAATGCCAAGAATAATGGAACATTATGAAATACTTATTGATGTTCATTATTATATTTCGAAAATGCATGAAAATTTTAGAGATAGATAAAACTTCGGGTTTTCTAGATAAAAATATCGAAATGTATTAAAAAGAACAGAAATTTATGATACATTCATAAATGATTTTGTTCATTTTCCCTACGAATTTGAAAATTCAGGAAGTCCATAACATTTTCAATCCAGAAGCATTGAATGCTATAAATTTATATGTGAATCGATGAATATACTAGAAATTCTTGAAACTGCTAAGAAATCCTAAAAAATTCGACGAGTACCAATTTTCTGCAAACACCAAGAAGTTTAAGATAAATGAAATATTTTTAAACTTCTTTATTAGTATTTAAAAAGTATATGAAAATTTTTGCGATGAATCAAACTTATTCTGGAAAATTAAATTCTAGAAATATGCAACAATCAAGTCACCAAAATTTTCTTGTTTTGAATGTAGCAGAGTTTCATAGAATTTCAGAAATTTTATTCCCTAAAATTGAATTTCTCATAAGAGGCTCCTTTAAAAAACTCTTCAAAAATCCATGCAACAATCAACCCACCAAAATTTTCTTGTCTTCGATTTAGCATAATTTCATAGAATTATCCATGCAACAATCAACCCCCCGATATTTCTAGTCTTAGATTGTCCATACCTTCACAGAGTTTTTAAAACACTCTTCTCTAAAATTAAATTCCTCACAAGAACCTCCTCCAAAAAACTTTTCAAAAATCAATTGACCAAAATCTTTCCAGTCTTGGACTTCAATAATTTCATGAAATTTCAAAAAACTTCAAAAATCCACGCAACAATCAACTCCCCAAAACTTCATCCCAACCCACCAACACCAACCCCTAACCTAATGTCAAAATTTTTCCTTTCTACCCCATCACTAATCCCCGGAAGCTGGAAACGGTCCGTTTGAGGTGATTTCCGTTTCCCGCTATCACCTCGTAATCGTCCCCTGGAGCTGCGAATTTCGAATAATCGCGGGCGAGTAATTGGTCTCCGGCGTTGGCCTGGAAATGCCAGAATTAGGTTCGAGGATTTCGCGTTCGGCGATGGATCCCGGGTTGCCACCCCTTTGCCGAGTGTTGGAATCGTGAATTTTCGCCCGGGATGGTTCTCAGTGCACGGACATTTTATCCCGGGTGAATTATGAAGCGTCGACAAAACGGCTGCTGCTGGCAAAGCGGCAGGAAAGCCGGCGTCCGCGCGGCGTCCGGCGAACCCGAGGACGCCGAGCCGCCCAAATGGTGCATCTACCTCGCCGTCGTCCTCGTCGCCGTCGGCTGTTACTTGAACGCCCTCAGCGGCGATTTCGTCCACGACGATATACCAGCCATCGTCAGGAATAAAGACGTGTTGGCCGAGAATTCTCTCGCGAGCATGTTCGGCAACGACTTTTGGGGCACGTCCATGAACGACGTCAACAGCCACAAGAGCTACCGGCCGTTAACTACTTTCACGTTTCGGTGAGTACCAGAGTGAAGTGAGGGGTGATTGTGTGAAGGGTTGTACTTGCGGTTTTTTTAGGAGGTCGGAATTCTAGGAATGGGTTTTAGATTTTAGGTCGTTTGATGGTTGTTGGGAGATTTTGGGCGTTACAGGTTCTGTTTTAAAGATTAGAAGTTTTGGGGTGAAGAGAGAATCTTTGGAGCTGTTGGTTAGATCTGTGTTGAAGTTTTGGTCCTGATTTGGACGTTTTAGATCAGATACCTGGAGATCTACAATGGATCTCTGGATATCTGTAGGAGATATCTAGATATCTAGTATGGATGTCTATAGATCTCATTTGATCTTGTAACAGATAACCGTAGACTTACATAGATCTGTAGACGGTTATCTATAAGATCTCCGTATATCTTCGTAGATCTACTTGTAGATCTCGGTTGATTTCCATAGATCTGTTGGTAGATCTACGAAGATCTTCATAGATCTATTTGTTGATCAATCTTTCATCTCTCGCCATACATATCCATCTATGCAGATCTCTATAGATCTATGTAGATCTATAGAGATGTACCCAAATCTATCATCTCTTTTGTTGTCTTTCCATTCGAATGAATTTTCAATCCGTGCTTCACCCTTTCATGAATAAAACCGAATCCCATCTCGAAAACCTCGATTCGAAATTCTGCCGTAATTGATACAGTTCGAAAATATACAGCAAACATGCTCCCCCTTTACCAGCAGAAACGTCAATTACCATACGACGCGGAAAAGCCGCGAGGAAGCGGACGAAAATTGTGTCAACCCTCGTTACGGTGCTCGACTTTTTCCCAACCTCTCAAGAATCGGCAAGTCGGAATAATTTCGACGTCTCTCAAGGATCGAAGCCCCGCTTTCTGTACTTTAACTCGCGTAATCACGCGGAGCTCCACGAGGAAGAGGAAAATCAAGCGTTCGAGCAAGTTCATCAAGCGATACTTTGCCCATTGATCGCCCCAGCTTTCGTACACAAAATAAATTTCCGCGAGAACGTAAATTGAGTCGATTATCATCCGCAGCGCGAAAAGTTTGTACACTGCAATCGCGATCAACTCGGGGACGAGGAATTTTCGAATTCCAATTAACGGGCGCAAAAAAAAAGTTGCTCAACTCATCGACGATGGAATTTGTTTTCGAGATTTTCGAGGAGCTTCGAGGATCCCCGATTGACTGTCGAGTCGGTCCTTGTTATTCAATTTTCTTCGTTTGCATGTCATTATAACTAGTGGGAAAAGAAAGAAAATTGATATTATTAATGTTTGTTTCGTGTTTGGAATGTTTTTAATTTGAAATCGTATTCGTCATTTTATTTTTTGTCGGCAAGTTGGGGGGGGGGGGTACAAGAAATATTATTTTTTTTGTATTAGGTTGTCTTTCATTTGAATGAATATGGAAATGCTTTTTTTTGTGACAATTGTGAGTTCAGTGTGAAAATTTAATGTAGAATATGATTTAGCAAAATCCATTTAAATACAAAAAATATTCTAAATAAACAACCGTATTTCCACCCTTAGAAAATTCAAGTTTCCCCTTCTACGAAAACTCTACAATCTCTCCATTCCTCCTCCTTCCCAACAATTTAATCCTTTTCTTGCCATTCCAAGTTCTCGTGCAAAAGCAACCCCAGATTCCACGAAAAAAAAAATTAACCTCTACTTATTATATTCCAAGACGGAATCGACTCGGCAAACTTGCAATAAATCACGAACTCGATCGGTCTGATTGGTTTTTACTGAAATAGCCATAAAGTACTTCATTAAATTCTTGAATAATTTCTTCGAACGCACTTAAAGCGTGTACACGGAAAAGCTTCTCTCTCGAAAATCGAATGCGAGCCCAACGAATATTACGCTTCGGATCTCGGGAAATGCAAAAAGAAGAGATCGCTGACACGAAAAATTGCCCATCAGTCCGACTCCCGCTCTTAACGTTAAAATTCAATTCCAACGGAGTGGACGGAGTATGCAATAACAGAATAATCTCGCTTTCGCGGCTTTTGCTTTTTTCAATTCATGATGAAACGCGTTCTAGTCGTTCATTTTGGACATTTCCGCGAAATTCACGGTTCGAATAACTGATGGATAAACACAAAGATGAAATGGTTTGTGGGATTTTCCTAACTTTAATGGAAGTTGCAGCTATTTTTTTCTTTTGCTGGTGAATGTGATTGCTTAGGTTTGAACAAAAGCAGTGAAATGAGGAATGTGAAGTTTTATTTAAAAATTGTTTATGATTTTTACTTGATTTTTGTTATTTTTATGCAAGGAATTTTTCATAATCGTGTTCGTAAATAAGTAAAAACACTGCTTTCCGGAATATTCGTTTGAATAAATTGTTTTTCTGAAAAAACTAATAAAATGCCAAAAAACATTTAAACATTGCATTCTTAAGCATTAAATGGAAGTATAAATGAGACAATAAAGTGTAATATTGATTTTTGAAAATTTATACAGAAATCCATGGGAATATTAAAGCGTATAAAAATACAGGAAAACACAACGAAAACTAATTTTACAATACAGTAATAAATTACTATTTTTCACACAGATATAATTTTATAAAAATTCTTGATATTATTTAAAATCTTTGGAACATTCGATTCTAGAGGCTGAGACTCAAGAAATCTGTAGAAAATCTTTTGAAATTGTAGATCTTGTAGATAAACAAAAAAAAACTTCCCAAAGCTTTCAATTTTTTAAAATTATTTATTATTAAATAATAATAAATAATCGAATTTCAAATCGCCTACCTATAGAAATTTTAATATAAAATTCATTTGAATATTCAGTGTTGAGAAAAAATATGTGTTACTTGTAGACAATTATGAAACTATTAAAAAAGTCAATGAAAATTCAATGAACAAGAATTTTTCATCAAATTCCATGAAAATATTATAAGCATTTACATTTTAAGATTTTAGACTATCAATAATTAAAGCAGTAGAATATCTCTGAAAGTGAATTTTTAATAATTTTTGTTGCATTAAATTAGAATATAAAAAAATTCGACTTTTAGAACTCACACAAATTTTTTCGTTATGTTTGCTTTATGTTAAGATATACATTCATTTTTTAAAAACTATTATTATTTTCATGCACTGAATTTGTAATAATCGTGTTTTTCTGATTATGAGTCGAATATAAATATGTTTGTGCCACTCTGAAAATGTCATTTTCTAAGCAATTCTATTAGAAAACGGTAAGTCATAAATTTATAACAGATTTTCTAAAACAAACTGAAGAAATATCAAAAAAACTACTAAGCATTGAATTCTAACTAATAAAATAAATTTAGATATAGAAAAACAATATAAAATATTGATTTTCGAAAATTTATACAAAAATCCATTAGAATATTAAAACTCATAAAAATACAGAAAAACTATAAATACTGTAAAACGCAGAAAAAAATTCAATAGTTGTAAAAATAGAAAACTTTTTATTTATAATCTTTTATATCAATCAAAATCTATGGAATTCTAAATTCCAGATACGTGGATCTTTTTTTTATGATTTGTACTTGATTTTTTATGGATTCTTGTTATTTTTAAGCACGGAATTTGGAATAATCGTGTTCGTGAATAAATAAAAATACTGTTTTTCGAAATATTCGTTTAAATAAATAGCTTTTCTGGACAAACACACAAGAAAAAAAACACAGAAATTCGTAAACATTGCATTCTAAAGCAATAAAAAAAAATTATGAAGAAGAAAATAATGTAGAACATTGATTTTTGAAAATTTATACACTAAAGCCTATAAAAATACAGTACAACTCAACAAAAACTAATAATACAATACAATAATAAATTACTATTTTTCACATATATGTATAATATTTTTTAAAAATTCTTGATATTACTAAAAATCTATGTAACTTTTAAATCCAAAGGCTGAGACAAAAAATCTGTAAAAAATTCATTAAAATACCGTAAAATGCTTTTACTTGTAGAAACACAAAAAAATAATAAATTTCTAAAAGCAAAAGAAAATTTTTCTTGAAACTGTTCCTTTTAAAATCACAGCAAGAATAAAAATTTTGAATCGTTTGAATTTTAAAACATCTAACTGTAAAAATTTCAATAGAAATTCATTCTGATACTGAATTTTGAAAAAAAAAAAAAAAAACGAGTAACTTAAAGAAAATTATAAAACTATAAAAAAAGTCAATGAAATCTAAACAAACAAGAATTTTTTTTTAATTTCATGAAAATGTTATGAACATATAAATTTAAAAATTTTGGAATAACTACTTACATTTTTAAAAAATTTTTGTTGTTTCAAATTGGCATACAAAAAATTCAACTTTTACAAATTACACAAATCTTTTTGTTATGTTTGCTTTATATTAACATATAATTAATTTTCCAACAACAATATTTTTTAGATGCACTGAATTTAGAATGACTTGTTGTTCTAAGTAAAATATAAATATGTATGTGTGACTTTGTGAAAATGTCATTTTCTAAGAAATTCTTTTAGAAATCGATGTTATAAATTTACTATAGCTTTTTTGAAAAAAACTGAAGAAATATCAAAAAGACTATTGAGCATTGAATCCTAAAGCATTAAATAAATTTAGATGCAGGAAAACAATATACAATATTGATTTTTAAAAATTTATACAAGCACCATTAGAATATTAAAGCTTATAAAAATACAGAAATCTATAAATACTGTAAAATACAGAAAACGATAATAATAACAATACAATAGTTGTTAAAATAGAAAACTTTTATTTATAATCTTTAATATTCATCAAAATCTATGGAATTTTACATTCCAGAAGCTGAGACTCTAAAAATCTGTATGAGGATTCATTAAAATAACGTAAAATCCTTTTACTTCTATAAATACTAAAAAAAGTATAAAATTTATTATGAAAATGTTTTTTGAAAAATCATAACAACACTAAACATTTATTAATATTTGAACTCTAAAGCATCTTATTATAGAATTTTCAATAAAAAATCATTTAAATATTTATTGTTGGGAATAAAATACGATTGACTCGTAAAAAACTATATAACTATGATGAACAAATGAAAGAAAACTGAACAAACAAAAAATTACTGAAACATCGTAATCCATTATGATATAATTTCATTAAAATTTCATAAAAATTTTACAAGTCTACAAGTTTTTTATTTCCAGAATATCAAGAATTGAACCATCAAAAAATTTTAAACAATATGTTGTTACTTAAAATTGACGAATAAAAAATGCAATATTCTAACATAAATTTTTTGTTTGTAACTTTTACGTAATTTTGAATAATCATAATTATTTTCATGCACAAAACTTCAAATAATTAAATTTTTTCCGACCCATAAATGAATATGAGTATATCATTGAAAATACTGTTTTCCCAGAAATTCGTTAAAACACCGAAAAATTTTTCCCCAAACACATCAATAAATATTCACAAAAACCTCTTGTTTTCGGTGAAACACATATATCTTGTGGCGAATATTTATGGTCACGACATCGAAGACGACACTTATTTCAGAACAGAAAAATCATGCCGATAAATCAAGGAAACGCTGACTTTTATAGGCGAACAATAAAATAAACGATGACACGATTTAGGGCGTGAGATTTGTGTATGACAAGAGAGCACATAGTGCAACATTGAACGGGACATATCTCGTTCACGCCGAGTACCAATCCGACGTATGTAACGTACCGTGAAATTGACTTTGTCCAAGCTCATGTAGCGTTAAACCAGTATGGTTGCTACACTGTCCTGTTCCAAGCTGCGAATGTTGTATTAATTCTATTATTTATCCAAGGCTTCGACCAATAATAAATTCGATTTTCAATCATTGAATGTATTTCCAAATCAAAAACTAAACATGATTGATAATTATAGACGTGATTAAATTTTCATTCAGATGGAATCGAATGAATATTTATAGTTAAAGTGTAATTAATATTGTTATTTCGTGTGAAACTAGAAATTTCATTTCCCTTATTTTTATAGACTTTCAAAACAAACATCAAGACAAATTTTCTCAAAAACCCAGTCTGCTTTCGATCGATCGAGTTTCGTTGTGACTCAATGTTCTCCTAGAAACATAATATTTTCTTCCAGGAAAACTCGGAAAACTATCTCAATGAGAGAATCATTCAAACTCGTAATTTTTCCAGTCGACGTTTTTCTTGTTCCGCGAGTTGGGGAGCTTGTGTCGTGATTAAAAGTCATAAATGCACGTCGATTTTCTCGGAGGCAGATACTGAAAAGTACGACCCGTTTTGTCGTTTTATGAACTTTGTCAACAGTGATACCGGCTGCAATTACGCGGACGTTGATAAAAAAACCGGGGACACGAACGCAGCGGTTTTTTTCTTCATTTTTCTTATGAATTTTCAAGGAAAAAACCAAGTTGCATTGTGAAAGAAGAGAGCTTAAATTAGAAAACTGGCAATTTCAGCGAAGAAGACTTCTTTTTTTATGAAAATGTTTTTCCAGTCAT
This sequence comes from Platygaster orseoliae, assembly GCA_030522825.1. NCBI lineage: Eukaryota > Metazoa > Arthropoda > Insecta > Hymenoptera > Platygastridae > Platygaster > Platygaster orseoliae. Next base: position 10,406 of record JAPYZL010015948.1, read on the forward strand.
TGCCAAAAATCAATAACGAAATGAGACCTCCATCAAAATTTTATTGCTCAAAGCAGCAGTTGGAGCCAAATGCATAATTAAATTCTTCCTGAAATCTTGGTGGTCGTTAAAAAACGTTAGAATATTTATAAGGAATCGTTTGAAACGACGCGTGACTTCTCTTTCAATCGAAATTCTTCTTTTAAAACAATTTGGAGCGTCTCGAAAATCAATTGCTATTACTCGGTCGTTCGCCCCAACGAATTTTAAAAGTTTCAGAGGCCACGAAAAAACGCTGAAACAGGGAAAAAGCTCGGAAAATCCCAGACACCAGAGTAAACGTAGAGCGTCTATTTGACCCTGAGATTAATCACTTTCGTCGGTCGTGGTGACTCTACTATTGATTGGGGTCGAACTCACAAATATTGGCTCGGGTCAGGAAATCTACGAGTTCGCGATGAGAATGTCCATTTTAAGTTGTGTCTTCTATCTGATTGAGTTACTGGTTGTAGAGCTTGCATGCAAAACCGAAGGGATTTGTCCAAGTTGAGTTTTTCACTTTCGAGGCAGTGATGACTTTACTATTATTTTTCTAGGGGTGGAAAGTTATGAGTTTTTATTGAACATAAATAGAAAATTGATTATGAAAATTTTCAATCTTGCAATAATTTCTAAGCAACAAAAGGAATGAATCAACCAACTATCTCTCGTAGCCACATTTTCAAATTTATTATGTCAATGAACTTTCAATAAATTTTGAAAGGAATTTAATGAAAATCGAAGGAATTTGCATTCGATAAACTTAAAGAGAGTCATTTTTTATTTAATATGATTTTTATGAAGGTTGAAATATCGATAAAAATAATTTTAAAAAGTTGCTCCGAGATACTTGCTGATTAGAAAGTAATTGTGAGCATTGAGTTATTTTAAAGAATGTGAGCAAGTAATATTTCTTAAAAAATAAGAGTCTTGATTTTATGATTCAAAATAGAAAAGACATACTATTGCAAAGAAAAAACGTATTTAATTCGTCCCAATTTGAAGAGAATTAATAACAAGGCCTGGTGTTTCCGTCGTTACATCAATTAATTTTGATCTCGCATCTCGACGTATCAGAATCATTCGATTTTAAGTTTACGTTTGGTTATCTTTCGATATTCTAAGATGTTTTTCGATTTGTAGAAATTTATTTTCTTACTGGAAAAAGGTGAAAATCCTGGAGACGCATGAAATTTGACGCAGCTAACGAAGCAGAAATTAATTTAAAAAGAAAATTCTCTGAATTCTCGAAAGTCTCAAGGAGGCATCGAAGAATTTGAATCTGTCATTCATTTTACGGATGTAGGGGGGTGCGCAAGTCTAGCAGTCGTCCCTAGGGCCTAGGGTTGTCTACATACATCGAATAATCGATATCGATATTAATCGTCTGCTCACGCACAACCGATATCCATATCGATTAATTGTGTGGTAAAAAATCGATTTTCCGATATATCGCCGGATCTAAAATTTACTCGATATTTAATCGATATTCATTGATATTCATTTACAAGCAATACAAAATCGATATCGATATCGAATAATCGTGTAGTAAAAAATCGATTTTCCGATATATCGATTATTTGATGTGTAAGACTTGAAAAAAACCTAGGAAAGTAGCGATTAATAAAAGATTAAATATCGATTTAATCGATGTTAGATTATATCGGAATATCAAAAGAAATAATCGTATATCGATTTAATCGCGTAGGCAAAAATCATCGAAAATTAATCGATATTTGAAACAAGAAAATCGATTTTCCGATTCATCGATTTTATATCGACAACCCTAAGTCCCTACCACGAGACGTTTCAAGCCTTCATAAGGTTTGGTAAGGTTCGAAGTGGAATTTCTTCTCTGTATCTCTCACTTTGTCATTTCCAGTCAATCCAATCATTTCTTTTGTTTCTTAAGGTTTCTTACTGCTTCAAATAAGATATGTTTCTGATTATTCACTTGTAATACAAAAAGTGGTCATCAATAATTAAAGGTAAGACTTTCAACAGGACATTCGGGAAAATAATTATATATATATTAAATATTGTGATACGAATAAATATATAAAAATAAAATACGATTCCTACATTACACGAAAGAAATCTTTGATTTCATCAACCATTCATTTAGTAAAATATGGACCAACCAAATTCTTAAGTTTAGTTATGAAAACCGAATTTTCGTTGTGACTGCCAATATAAAATTTTCATTAAAAAAACTGTAGCTTAAATTAACAAAAATTTTGTTGTCACATCTAAAATTTTTGTAAATAATTTGGTTGCTGGAACCAAATATTTCTTTTCGTGAAGACTAACTTTCAATATTCAGCTTCAGGAATTTGTCATAATCTTTTAGAGCAATATCACGTAATAAAGAGCAAGTGAATTCTATTAAGTCAGTTAATTTATTCAATTACAAAATATTAATTAATTTACAACCTAGGTGATTTCACGGGAAATTCATTTGCTCCTAATTACTTGATTCTGAAACCCGAAAATTACTGAAACAAAGCATTGAACTACTTCACATATAATAATAAAAATATCTCAATTCACTTTACTACAATTCCTTTCGACACGAGAACGTTCCTTTCTCATCCCGAATTCAACACAAAAGCACTAAATCACATTCCCGAAAACTCGGCTGCATTCATCCAGGGAACCCGAAAGCACAACACGAATGTGATGCAAAGTTCCCCCTCGAAATGAATAATTATGTAAAATCCCTAATTATATCCCGTCGCAGCATGCGCCCGTTCTCTCGGGGAATTATCGGTTCTACATTCCCCGATGTCGCAGGAAAGATATCTCTAATGCATGCAAATGTCGACAAAGCAGAAGTAGAAGTCGTGCCGTATCTTCGCCATCTCCCTTTAACCCTTGGCAGATCGCGTAATTTACTGATTACCCTTAATTGAAGACGGTGACTTAGCGCACTTGACGGTATTTTGTGCCCTCGCAATAAGCGCTGCCAGAAACGCGTGCTCTACCGAGCCTGACACATTTTACCAGCTTGACAGATACACGCGGGATGAGCCGTCGAGAAATGGAGTAATGAGATTCATGAATCAAGTTACTCGAAAAGGGCTCGAGCGCAATTTTACGGCCGAGGCCCTATCAAACGAGAAGAAGAGAATCCGGCCAATTGAATTTTACATTTTTCGAGGCGATCGCGATACTCTTGAGAAACGTGCGAGGTCGCGTAGAAAAGTATCTCAAAGGGCAAAGGGATTATAAATATAAGGGATTGTAAGGAAATATAGCTGGTTATAATATATACCAATTTCATTAGAATATACTATAATAAAATATATACTTATTATCATGTAATATATTATAAATTCATTATATATTTTATATTACATATTGTATATCATATATCATATACTTATATATTATATATTATATATTATATATTATATATTATATATTATATATTATATATTATATATTATATATTATATAT
>JAPYZL010015955.1:0-40486 GCA_030522825.1 Platygaster orseoliae
TGTAAAAAGGTTTTTTTTAAAATAAATTTATTCATGACAAATATTTGTAATGAATTTTTTGTTGAATTTGTCCGGATTTTGGTGGCGCACCCTGTAGTAATTCTTCCAATATTTAGAGTAAAAAAACTAGGTTTTTTTCTCACAATGAAAGAAGAATATAGTACTTTTTACTAAAAAATATAGTAATGGGAGATGGAGAAGAAATATAGTGAACTTTACTATATAATTCCTATATTTGACGTTTTACTATACTGCATGGTAGAAATGAATAAAATAATGGCTAAATGTACTATAATAATAAAAAAATTCAAATACTATTGTGAAATTTCCTAGAATACAGTAATCTTTCCAATATTTATAGTAGATACTAGAAATCAATAGGTTTTTTTCTCACACTGAGAGAAAAATATAGTAAATTTTACTATATAATTAGTATATTTGACGTTTGACTATACTGTATGGTAAAAATAACTATATTTATGGCTAAACGTACTATAAAATATGAGAAAGTAACGAAACATAGTAGATTTTTCTAAAATATATCAATTTTTCCAATATTTATAGTAAAAATTACTACGTTTTTTTCTCACACTGCACTGAGAAAAAAATATAGTAATTTGGGATCGAGATGAAATATAGTAAGTTTTATTATATAATTGATATATTTGACGTTTTACTGCACTGCATGGTAATAATAAATATATTTATGACTTGTTGAACTACAATATGTAAAAAACTAAAAGAATATAGTAGATTTTCCAGAAATATAGTAATTTTTCCAATACTTATAGTAGAAAATACTACGTTTTTTTCTCACACTGAAAGAAAAATATAGTATTTTTTACTAAAAAATATAGTAATAGGGGGTTGAAATCAAATATAGCAAATTTTATTATATAATTTTTATACTTGACGTTTTACTATACTACATGATAGAAAAAATATTTTCATGGCTCAATATACTATGTATAACATATGAGAAATTAAAATAATATTGTAAATTTTCCTAGAATATAGTTTTTTTCCAATATTTTTAGTATATTTAACTTTGTTTTTTTTTTCACACTGAGAAAAAAAAATATAGTGGTTTTTACTAAAAAATATAGTAATGGGGGGTGGAGATGAAATATAGTAAATTTTAGTATATAGTTAGTATATTTGACGTTTTACCATACTGCATGGTAAAAATAAATATATTAATTGCTAAATGTACTGTAATATATATATATAATTAAAATAATATTGTAGATTTTCCTAGAATAAAGTAATTTTTCCAATATTTATAATAAAAATTACTAGGTTTTTTTTCAGTACCGTGTATTTATACATACATTTAAATATACTTCATTGATTAAAATGTTGATGAATTAGAATAATAATGATACTGAATAATATATACATTAATTGGAATTCTAGACCACCGAATTCTAAAAATAAATATTTCAAAATCTATAGAAATTCTAGAAAATTTAAAAGAATGGTATAAAACGCTAAAAAATATTATAGACACTTTATACAGTACAAAAATATAAAAAATCTCTAAGATATTCAAGAATCATTAGAATCTCACTGAAGTATATTTTATTAATAAACACATTGCAATATACATACAAACGTTTGTGTAATCGAAATTAGAAACTTATAAATATTGAAATTATTCAATTTTACAGATTTAAAAAATTTTTATGAATTGAAGCTGCAAGTTTCTATTGTAATTTCCCTTATAGATACGTGTATTTCATGGTGGAGAATCATCACTGAAAATTCCTCATAATTATTGATGACTTTGTCTAATTTTTTAAACTTTACGAGTTTTTGAAATTAATGATGGTTGTAATTGTGAAGATAAATAAGCATAATTTGACTTTATGTACTTTCCAGAAGCAAAAATTTATTTCTTCTGTACTTCTTATATTTCTAGATAGTCATTCAAATAAAGTATAGTAAATTTTACAATATAAAGTATTGTATTATTTATAATTTGGGTTTTGTAGTCATTGGCATATAGTCTAGTTGTTGTAGCTGTTTATAATGATTTTATTAGTTATTTTATATAGTTTATATTTCCCATATCTTCTATATTGATAACTATTATGTACTAAAGTAAAATATACAATGTTTTTAGTATTTTTAACTGTATATGAACTTAGAATTGCGAAATAAAGAATTTCCTCAACCATAGATAAAAACTATTGCGCTTCAAAACCAAGAAAATTCACTTCTGTAGAACCATTAGTTTTGACAGTAAATTTCCAAAATAATGTATAATTTATTATTGTTACTTTTCAATTAGCAAAATCACTATTTTCGTTCTTTGGATTCCAGTAAATACACTTTTCAACGTGTATTTTAAAATTCCATTCTATTATCACTTATAATCACAACTTTCCTGTATTTTCACATGAAACAATAATCAAATCCTTTCAAATTTCTGGGCATCGAACCACTCGGAGTACTAATTAAAAAAGACGATCCAAAAGTCTCGGAATCGCTCGATACTTGAAAGCCCAAAAATGTTCTTTGAAGCCGTTCCAAGTTGGAAACTAAACATTGCAAGCACAGTCACGTGGAGCGTTATCAAATAAATCAGTTTCGCTATTTTTGGCTATCGACTAATCAATGATAAGGTCATACGGAGCTTTACCGCTTAACTCGCATACTGATCCTTGACTCAGTTCCTTGTAGCCTACGATCGTGACGTACGATAAAGGTGAGCAAAAGCTCGTAATAGGTGTCGTGATTGATACCATCTAAGCTTCGAAATGAATTGAAACGTTCACTGGAAATTTTGATGAATGTGTTGCTACCGGGGATTTCCAAGTAATTAACCAACTGAAGAAAAATAGTTACGTATTTGTACTGTGAATATTGGAAAAATTACTATACTATAATATGTTTTCATTTTTCATATACATATTATAGTAGAGTGGGTTAGGTTAGGTTAGGCTAAGTTGAGTTAAGTTAGGTTAAATTAATTATCTCTCTAAATAATAAAAAACTGTATCCCGCTGATTCAGTCAGTACCAATACTAATACTAATACTTATACTAATCTAATACTAACACAAATACTCATACTCATACTACTACCAATACTACTAGCAATACTAATATTTGTATAAGTATTAGTGTTTGTACCAGTATTAGTATTAGTATTGATTTTTTTCCGTAAATACCCGAAAATTTCCAAACATACCCGAATATTTCTGAAAATACCTGAATTTGCTTGAATGTTACAAAATATCATACTCGGAATACTCGAGCATTTCCAAACATACCTTCTTTATTTAATTATTATGAAAACGTGGTTCAATTTCTCAAATGATAATTAATAATTTTATTAAAATAACTATATCTTTCACCAATCCATTTGATAGTAAATTCATAGTAAAATTCTCTATATTTCATCTCGATCCCCAATTACAATATTTTTGGAGTAAAAAGTACTAGATTCTTCTTTTAGTGCTGAATATTGGATAAACTTCTATATTCTAGGAATATTTACAAAATTATTCCAATTTTTCATTTAATATAGTACATTAAGCCATAAATGTATTTATTTTATGCAGTATAGTTGAACGATACATATCGCATTTATATAGCAAAAAATAATAAACATATTGCATTTTTTACTTTGGTAAATAACAGTTCTCAATACACAAAATATTAGACATTACCTTACATGATTATAATTTTTATATTTTTTTATAAGTACTACACATATATGAGTTTCACTGTCAACAACTACAACTACTATAATATATGCCAATTACTACAATACGAATATTTTGTATAATACAATACTGTATACAGTAAAATTCACTATATTCTAGGAAAATCTACAATATTATTCGAATTTTTCAAATATTATAGTAGGTACATTTAGCCATGAATCATTTTAATATATATAAGAATGATATGTTTACTTACCTAATTTAAAAAAAAAAACAAATTAAGTGTTGAATTTGTTTAATTTTTATTATTTATTGCCCTCATTAAATAATTGCCTCGTGAAAAATTGTTTTCTTCTTAAGTTTTCAAAGGTCAGCCTTATAAGAATTATAGATCTTTATAAGGTTTATTCAAGATTGACCTTATAAGAATAAGAAATCTTAAAAGAAAATCAGAACCCTTGTAAGGTATTTTGAATACTTATAAAGTTTAAATGTATAAGGTTCATAGTTGTAACTTTTGTAACTTTGATCTTTATAGGAATATGCAAAATCCTTATGAGAATTGGCAAAATCCTAATGAAATTCAGGAATTCCTTATAAAAATTAAGATTCTTATAAGATGACCTATAACTCTGATAAGTAATGCATTTTCTGATAAGGTGACCTTACAAAATTATAAAATTCTTCAAAGGATATTAATATAAAGGATATTAATTTTAATCTTATAAAGTGCTTTATACACTTGCCAGAAACCTTATAAGGTTAAAATTCGATCCTTATAAGGATTTTATAAGATTGTCTTGTAAGGAAATACATTTCCTGTATAAATTGTATAAAGTGACCTTATAAGAATCGAAAATTTTATAAAGAATTCCTGAATTTTATTAGGATTTTGCCAGTTCTTACAAATATTTTATCAATTATCATAAGGATCGAATTTTAACCTTATAAGGTGCTTCATAAACTCGTCAGCAACCTTATAAGGTTAAAATTCTATTCTCATAAGAAGTTAGTAGGATCGCCTTATAAGGAAATACATTTTTTATAATGATTATATTAGGTCACTATAAGCATCGAAAATTTTATAATAAATTCCTAAATTTTATGAAAAATTTCGCCAATTCTTTTAAGGATCGAGTTTTTACCTTACAAGGTATACACTCGCTAGCAACCTAATAAGGTTAAAATTCGATCTTTCTAAGAAAAAATTCTTAGAAAGATAGAATTGATCGCCTTATAAGGAAATACATACCTTAAAAGAATTATATAAAAACACCTTAAAAGAATTGTACATTTTATAAGGGATTCCTGAATTTTGTAAAGATTCTGCCAATTCTTATAAAGATCGAATTTGAACCTTATAAGATGCATTATACACTCGCCAGAAACCTTATAAGGTTAAAATTCTATCCTTATAAGAATTTTACAAGATTGCCTTATAAGGAAATACAGTCCTTAGAAGAATTATGTAAGTTCACCTTACAAGCTTTAAAAATATTATAAGGAATTCTTTAATTTCATAAGGATTTCGCCAATTTTTCTAAGGATCGAATTTCAACCTTATAAAGTGCTTTATAAACTTGTCAGCAACCTTATAAGGTTAAAATTCTATCCTCATAAGAATTTTATAAGATTGCCTTATAAGGAAATACATTCTTTATAAGAATTGTATAAGGTCACCTTACAAGCATCGAGAATTCGATAAGAAATCTGCCCATTCTGATAAAGATCGAATTTTGACCTTATAACACGCCTTATACACTCGCCAGCAACCTTATTAAGGTAAAATTCTATCCTTATTCAAATTTTACAAGATCTCCTTATAAGAAACTACATTTGTTATAAGAATTATTTACCTTATAAGCATTGAAAGTTCTATAAGAGCTTCCTGAATTATTCTACAACGATTTCGCCAATTCTTATAAGAATCCAACCTACAAGAGTAGGGTTCACCGCAGACCGATTAAATTTCCTCGAACAGACCACAATAAACCGATGAAAGTGACAAAGATTCATAGAGCATCCTCTCGAATCGCGATCTGCCATGATCAATACTCGAAATCCCAGCGCCTTTCCCGGTCACGTGCGTTGCGCCAGGTCAGTTCCCCTCCTTCGGAACAGCTGGACGCCCAGCGACAGTGGCGCCAATCAATCGGCAGCACCCCGATCACTGACATGCCAAAAGCAAGTGTCGCAAAATCCCCAAAATCGTTATATCCAGTAAACTCCGAGTACCCCAGTTCACCGTTCGCGCTTCAATATAAGATTTCTCAAGAAATGACAGAGGAAGAAGACGGACAAGTCTCGGCATCGATCGGAGAAAACTAGAGTGGTCCATGAGAGAGGATTGTTCTAAAATCCCAGTCGAAGGAGCAATGAATTAACCTCAACGTTCGTGCGAAAAAGGAGCCTTAACGCATGCTCGGTGCCTTGGCGACCGCGCAACGTATATATAAATTTAATACGGCCAACACGTGGTCGCGCCATTAGGTCGCTCAGTCGCAGCTTACGGCGTGTTCGATGAACTTTCGAGGGGACGCCCGCCATTTTCTCGCTCGTCGTTACTCGTTTTTCCGCGTGCGATCGGCTGCATTTCATCAGCAGTACATCATCAGTAGTATCATGTATGGAGGTCTACAATGAAGTAGCGCGATTGAAACATGACGAGGTACGGCATCGCCAGGCTATGGCGATCCAGAAGGTCGACTACCTCGCAAACGGCCAACAGCCAGGAGAGCAACCCTCTCATGTACGTTGTTTTTCTTACGGAAAAAAGGCACTACCCGGCTTCTAAGCAGCTTTCGTTCGATATATTAAATTAAAGATGGCGCCGCGTATGGTTGCACGCGAGCGCTGACCTTGAGCTGCTCTTTTTTTTCGTTTCACCCCACTTTTCTTTTTCAGGATGCCGATGGCGAGCCTTGGCTTTGTTTTTACGTGGTTGTATTGTAACGCTTGTAACGCCAATAAATGTGTGTCGTCCATTTTTGGTTTTTGTCGTTGTTGTTGCTAGCATTTTTGATTATTTCACAATACCCACACACGAGTTATCCTCTGGCTTTTGTATTATCGAGTTACGAGTTACGAACTTGATCGACGTGCTTTTATTTTGTGGCAAGTTGTTAAATATTTCATGTTTGAATCCATGACTGCGTCTTTACTCGGTGGTAAAAATAAATGAACGTGGTTGTTTATTTATGAGGATTATCGGTTTCGAGAAATTATTGAAGGAATGTTCCAAGAGTGCTTCATGTAACAGTTTTTTTTTAGCAATTTTGATTATTAATTAATGTAATATTCATTAAATCATAATGTCGTTTAGAAATCAGTGGATTTTGTTAATTTATTTTGTAATTGTAATTAAAGTAGGAAGAAGACCTGTATTTAACAATTGTAATTGTTATATTTGATAGTTCATTTTATAATAGTTTTCAATATCAAAGACAGGGGCGTACGCAGGGGGGGGGGGTTAGGGGTTCACCCCCCCCCCCGAAATTTGGAAAATTGTGCGTTTTTTTAGGGTCTTTAAAAAATTGTTCTCAGAAGTGAAAATTGAATTCAACAAACCCCCCCCCCCCTTTTCGAAAATTTTTTCTGCGTACGCGCCTGATTAAAAACTATGAAATAATTTTTTTTTATTATCAAATTTTAATAGTTATTTCAATTTTAACTGTAATTCTGTAATTTTGTTTTTCAATTTTCACCTTGCAAATCACGTTGTACATTTAAAATTCAAATTTGAATTCTAATAATTGTAACTTTGTGATGTAATTGTTAATTTGTAACTTTGTAATTGTAATTACAGTAGGAAAAAGACCTGTACATAATAATTGTAATTGTAGATGTAATATTTATTGATTTATTTTACAATAACTTCCAAAAATGAAAATTATCAGATGAAGTTATAGAAGCATAAAATTTAAGTTATAATTGAAAAAGTAATAAGACCAGAAATTGTAAGTATAATTAATTTTTTTTTTTTCAATTGTACTTTTTTGATTTCATTTTTTAATTGTTACTTTGTAAATTTAATTGCAAATTTGTAACCTCAATTATGATTTGAGTGATTGTAGTTTAATTATCTACTCAAATAATTGAACTTTTACATTTAATTGTAATATTATAATGGGGTTGTCAATTTGTAATTTTTCAATCGTAATTGAAGAAGGAAAAATCTGTATTTATCAATCGCTATTGAAATATTTGATAATTTATTTAACAATAATCTTCCATCATGAAAGGTATGAATTAAATTTTCCGAATCATCATCAAATTTTGATCGCAATTTAAATGTTATTGTAATTCAGTAATTTGATTTTTCAATTTCCACCTTGTGAATCACGTTGTAAATTTAAAATTTAAATTTAAATTCTACTAATTGTAATTTTGTGATTCAAGTGTAAATTTGTAACTTCGTAATTGTAATCAAAGTAGGAAAAAGACCTGTATACAATAATTGTAATTGAAGATGTAATATTTATTTATTTATTTTATAATAACTTCCAAAAATAAAAAATTATTAGTTAAAGTTATGAAAACATCAAATTTTAGTTGAACTTGAAGAAGGGATAAGACCAGACGTTTTAATTGCAATTTATTAATTTCATTTTTCAATTGTAATTTTTTTATTTCATTTTTTTATTGTTTTATGTAGATTGAATACGAAATTTGTAATTTGAATTGTAATTTTACTAATCGTAATTTGGTAACTTCATTTATAGTGATCGTAATTTTGTTTTATTATTGTGATTTTGTAATTTTGTAATTGTAATTGAAAAAGAAAAAAACTTGTATTAAATAATTGTACTTGTGGCTGCAAGATTGATTGAGTAATTTTATATAATTTCCAATGATAAAAATTAATAAATGAAATCAAAAAATGTTAAAATTTTCATTGTTATTAAAAAGAAAGAAGACCTGAAATTTCAATTTGTAATTGTAATTTAGTGATTTAATTTTAATTGGTATTTCGTTAACAGAATCGCAAATTTGTAATTCAAATTGTGATTTTCGAAATCATAATTTGATGAAGTAATTGAACTTTTGCAATTTCGTTTTTCTATTGTAGTTTTGTGATTTGATTGTATATTTATAATTTTTTAATTTTAATTGAAGAAGAAAGAAGACCTGAAATGACGATATGTAATTTTGTAAATTCCATTGTAAAAGTGTACTTTTGTGATTTAATAAATTGTAATCTAATAGTAACTTAATTTAATAATTTTTTCGAGTTATTATGATTTCATTTTTTTGTTTTAACTTTGTAATTGCAATTAAAGACGAAATAATACCTGAAATTACAATTCGTTATTGTAATTGTAGTTCAGTAATTTCATTTTTTGATTGTCATTTTGTATTTTCATTTTTAATTAATTTCTCAATTAAATTGCCAATTTATGATTTGAACAGTATTTTTAAAAATTACAACTTTTAATGTCAATTGTAATTTTCCAATTTATTTGTAAATTTGTAATTTTGTAGTTATTGTTATTTAAGAAAAAAGAAGACCTGCAATTACAATTGGTAATTTTGTGAGCTACTTTGTGAAATTGTAATTTTGTGATTCAAATTGTAATTTTAGTAGTTGTGATTTAGTAGTTTTACTGAGTAATTATAATTTCATTTTTTAAACGTAACTTTGTATTTGTAATTGAAGTAAAAAGAAGATCTGTATTTACTAATTATAACTGTGGATAGAATATTTATTTATAAATTTTATAACAATTTTCAAAGATGAAAATTATCAAATTAAATTATAAAACCACCAAATTATAATTATCATCAAAGAAGGAATGGGACCTGAAATTACAATTTGTTTTCGTAATTTGGTAGTTTCATTTTTTATTTCTATTTCGTTACTTTCACTGCAAATTCGTAACTCAAATCATAATTCTAGTAATTGTAATTCTCTAATCTAATCCAATAATTGAAACTAAATTTTCAATTTTCATTTTGTAATTCGATTGTCAATTTGTAATATTTTAGTTGTAATTGAAGAAGGAAAGAGACCTGTATTTATTAATTGTTATTGAAATATTTGATAATTCATTTTATAATAATCATTGATCATGAAAAGTACAAGATAAATTTATCGAATCATCAAATTTTTATTGTAATGGAATTGTTATTATAATTCTGTAATTTGATAATTTTGTGATTTAATTGTAAATGTGTAACTTTGTAATTATAATTAATGTAGGAAAGAGACTTATATATAATAATTGTAATTGTAGATGTAATATTTCTTTATTTATTGTATTTTATTTATTTGGAAGTTATTTAATTTCCAAAAATAAAAATTATGAGTTGAAGTTACAAAATCATGAAATTTCAGTTGTCATTAAAGAAATAATAAGACCGGAAATTGTAAATGTAATTTAATAATTTTATTTTTTAATTGTACTTTTGCAATTTCATTTTTCAATTGTTACTTTGTAAATTGAATTACGAATTCGTAACCTAAATTATAATTTGAGTAATTGTAATTTTATAATCTAATCAAATAATTGAAAATTCATATTCCATTGTGATATCGTCATTGAATTGTTATTGTAATCTGTAATTTTCAGCTTGTAAATAACGTTGTACATTAAAAACTTAAATTTAAATTCTCATGATTATAATTTTGTGATTCAATTGTAAATTTTTAATCTTGTAATTGTAATTAAAGTAGGAAAAAGACCTGTACATAATAATTGTAATTGCAGATGTAATATTTATTTATTTATTTTATAATAACTGCCAAGAATAAAAATTATTCTATAAAGTTATAAAAACATGAAATTTTAGTTGTAATTGAAGAAGTAATAAGATCAGAAATTGTAAGAGTGATTCGTTAATTTTATTTTTCATTGTATTTTTTGAATTTCATTTTTTAATTGTTACTTTGTAAATTGAATTGCAAATTGATAACCTACATTTTAATTTTAGTAATTGTAGTTTTATAATCTAATCAAATGATTGAAATTTCATATTTTATTGTAATATCGTAATTTAATTGTAATTGTAATTCTGTAATTCGATTTTTCAATTTTCACCTTACAAGTCACGTTGTAAATTTATAATTTAAATTTAAATTCTAATAATTGTAATTTTGTGATTCAATTGTGAATTTGCTATGTTATAATTGTAATGAAACTAGGAAATGACCTGTATAAAATAATTGTAATTGTAGATGTAAACTTATTTTTTCATTTAATATTAATTTTCAAAAAAAAAAAATTATTAGATGAGGTTATAAAAACATAAAATTGTAGTTGTAATTGAAGAAGTAATAAGACCAGAAATTGTAAGTGTAATTTAATAATTTTTTTTTTGTACTTTTTAATTAAATTTTTTAATTGTTACTATGTAATTTTATTTGTGAATTTGTAACCTAAACTATAAATTTAGTAATTGTAACTTTATAATCTTATCTGATAATCTAATTTTCATTTTTAATTTTCAATATCGCAATTGGATTGTCAATTTGTAATTTTTCAATTGTATTTGAAGAAGGAAAAATCACTGTAATTATAATTATTGTGATTTTTTGATTTAATTTTTTAATCGCGTTTTCGTAAATAAAATTGTTAAATTGTAATGTTGTAATCTAAATCGTGATTTATTAATTCTACTCTTTATGCACATGATTTTTTACTTATTAACCAATGAACTTTATTAATGTAATATTTTTTTTCAATTTCATTTTCAATTCTTTCTTCGATTCAGGAAACGACCCTTATTTTTGCATGAATCAGATTAGATACTTTATTTTCAAACTCAAAATTTCATAGCGAGACTTCTAAAAGGCGAAATTCGAAGAAACACTCGTGCATCCGGGAGTCCTATATTTCCCTTTGGAAGACACCAGCGCAGCGTGGCATTAATTGTCGATTCCAGCACAGCAGGTGGAATAATGATTTCTTCGCAAGAGCCAACATATCCGCTGATGAAACCGTGATAATGGCACTCGTGCCTTGAATTACGGTGGACTGTCAAGAAGAAAAAGGGCAAGAGCGAGGAAGTAAAACGCGAAGATCAATAAGGGGAACAGTACGCCATTGTGAATTGATTTAAAAAATTAAGCAACGACCCGTCTACTACTCCAAGACTTGAAGTCTTGGCGATGCATGATTCAAGCGAGAAGCAAATCGACGGAAAAGTTTAGCATCGAAACTACTCTTCCGATGCGAAGGAAATTGAAAAAAAAAAGAAAAGTTTTCAATGTCGTGTAAAGAACGGGGTGAATGCTAGGGAAACTTTTGCCAGCATCATGTGACAGTTACATAAATGATCTCTCATTGATTTGGATCAGCTGAGACGGTTTCTTTACCCTAGCTCTGCTCGTGGCGTGCGCCAACTGCATTCGTAAATGTCAGGTCATATTTATACCGGCGGACTATAACTCCCTGCAAATGATAATTGTGACATTTATTTTTCGTTTTGAAGAAATCTCCCCATTAAAAATCTTTCGAGAGCCAAAATAATTCAAGCCGAGCACGAAATTCGTTTCCGGAGCAACATTTACGGCCTGCTTTGTTTCCTTGCATTCGTGACTCCCTTTCATTTGCCTCCAAGGCACTAATTTCATTTCTTTGCTTTTCTCGCTGTTTTCTTGCATTCCAGAATTGTATTCTCTTTTGCACTGAGATCACGATTTTGGAGACAATGCACTGAGAGCAAAATCTAGTACTTTAACAGAAAATTAATTAAAAAGTATTTCATTTTGATAGTGTGGATATTGAATGAAAAATGAGATATTATTTTCTTAAAAATCTATGGAATACTAAAAATTGAAAGTTTCTTGAATATCTGAAGAATACTAAAAATTTAAATTTTCTGGAAAATCTTTTGTATATTAAAAATTCAAATTTTCTTGAAAATCTATGGAATACTAAACATTGAAATTTTCTTGAAAATCTATTGAATATTAAAAATTTTAATTTACTTGAAAATTTATAGAATACTAAAAATTCAAACTTTCTTGAAAATCTATGGAATACTAAAAATTAAAATTTTCTTGAAAATCTATGGAATACTAAAAATTTAAATTTTCTTGAAAATCTATCGAAGACAAAAAATTTTAATTTTCTTGAAAATCTTTTGAATACTAAAAATTCAAATTTTCTTGAAAATCTATGGAATAATAAAAATTTAAATTTTCTTGAAAATCTTGTGTAAACTAATAATTTAAACTTTCTTGAAAATCTACGGAATACTAAAAATTTCAATTTTCTTGAAAATCTATGAAACAAAAGAAATTTGAATTTCCTTGAAAAACTTTTAAATACTAAAAATTCAAATTTTCTTGAAAATCTATGAAACAGTAAAAATTTAAATTTTCTTGAAAATCTACGGAATACTAAAAATTTTAATTTTCTTGAAAATCTATGAAACACTAAAAATTTTAATTTTCTTGAAAATCTTGTGTAAACTAATAATTTAAACTTTCTTGAAAATCTACGGAATACTAAAAATTTCAATTTTCTTGAAAATTTATAGAATACTAAAAATTTAAATTTTCTTGAAAATCTATTGAATACTAAAAATTTAAATTTACTTGAAAATTTATAGAATACTAAAAATTCAAACTTTCTTGAAAATCTATGGAATACTAGAAATTTGAATTTTCTTAAAAATCTATAGAATACTAAAAATTCAAACTTTTTTGAAAATCTATGGAATACTAGAAATTTGAATTTTCTTGAAAATCTATGGAATACTAAAAATTCAAATTTTCTTGAAAATCTATGGAGTATTGAAAATTTTAATTTTCTTGAAAATCTTTTAAATACTAAAAATTCAAATTTTCTTGAAAATCTATAAAACAGTAAAAATTGAAATTTTCTTGAAAATCTATGGAATACTAAAAATTGCAATTTTCTTGAAAATCTATCGAATACTAAACATTGAAATTTTCTTGAAAATCTATGGAATACTAAAAATTCAAATTTTCTTGACAATCTATGGAATACTAAACATTTAAATTTTCTTGAAAATCTATGGAATACTAAAAATTTGAATTTTCTTGAATATCTATGGAATACTAAACATTGAAATTTCCTTGAAAATCTATGGAATACTAAAAATTGAAATTTTCTTGAAATTCTATTGAATACTAAATATTTAAATTTTCTTGAAAATTTTTTGAATACTAAATATCTAAATTTTTTTGAAAATCTATGAAACACTAAAAATTCAAATTTTCTTGAAAATCTATAAAACAGTAAAAATTGAAATTTTCTTGAAAATCTATGCAATACTAGAAATTTAAATTTTTTTGAAAATCTATGGAATACTAGAAATTTGAAGAAAACTTGAATCCTAGAGCATCAAATCTCCGGAAGCTATATGTAAATAAGATCGTCGAAGATTTAAAATCATAAAATCGTAAAAGAAATGTATTTTCTAAATATTTAAGGAATTTCTGAAATTTAGGAATTTTATGTTGTTTATACATTTTTGTAGTATTTTTCGGTATTTTTATTGAGTTCTTGAATTTCTATTATTCACTTCAAAGATTTCAAGAATTCGATACTATAGAATTCAATTTTTAATAGATTTTCAGTACTTTTGTAAATGTCTGGAAAAAGCAGGTCTACGTAGATTTTAAATATCTTACCGATTTCTTACATTTTTTTACTTTTTAAAGCCTAAATAAGATTTCTTGAATTTCTATAGATTTTTATATTTCATAATTTATCATAATATACTTACATATATATGTTTTTTTTATCAATCAATGGGTCAAAAGAATTTCTCAAATTAATTTTTTCTACGTAATCCTAGCCAAAAATTCATAATTATAATTTTTCTAAAACCAGGATTGCTTCTAAAATCAGGAAAGAATCTTGAATTCGATTCAAATTCGAAAACTTACAGAAAGCCATTATTCGACCATTTTCATCTATTTTCATTATTTTCTTTTTATCCTCAGTTTAATTATTTACTTCATTATTAAAAATCATGATTATTAAGTCAAAATATTTTCTTTTTTTTCTTATTTAATTTCTTTTATTTTTGCATTTCTGAGTTAGTGAAATGAAGAATCTAGAATTCAATTGAAATTTAAAATCATTTTCATTGGAATGATAGGATTTTTTGGAAATTTGAGAATGCTCAGAGTTTAACTTTGACTTTTTTTAATATTTATTGTTGAAGTTTTTAACTAATAATTTACAATTACAGTCATTGTTAACACTTTCATGAATTTTTTTGAAATATCTATATTTTCATAATTAATTCGGTTTAAAAATTTGAATTTTCCTCGTTGTGAATTATAAAACTGACCTTTCAGAATTAAATACAATCAACCTTTCGAAAATAAATAATAATTCAAGTCACAGAAATAGAGATGTCGAAAAATCATTTTCATTGGGATAATGGAATATTTTGGAAATTTGAGTATGCTAAGAGTTGAACTTTGACTTTCTTAATTTATTATTATTATAATTTTGAGTGAATAAATAACTTGAATCCTAACTGCTAATATCATTTTCGTGAATTTGTTATAAATATCTGTATTTTTATCACTCATTCAATTTTAAAATTTGAATTTTCCACGTTTTGAATTATAGAATTAAAGTTTCATAATCAAACAGAATCAACCTTTCAAAAATTATTCATAATCCAAGTCACACAATTAGAGATGTAGAAAAATCATTTTTATTGTAATGATGAGATTTTTGGAAATTTGAGGGTGCACAGAGTTTAACTTTGACTTTTTTTTTAATTATTGTTAAAATTTTTAACAAATAAATAACTATTACAGTCATTGCTATCATTTTCGTGAATTATTTTAAGCATCTTTATTTTTATTATTAATTCGATTTCAAAATTTGAATTTTCCACGTTTTGAATAACAGATCTAAAGTTTCATGATCAAATAGAATCAACCTTTCAAAAATTAATAATAATTCAAGTCACACAACTAGAGATGTAAAAAAATCATTTTTATTGGGATGATGAGATTTTTTGGAAATTTGAAAATGCTCTTGATTTAACTTTAAATGTTGTTAATTATTTATTGTTATGATTTTTAGCGAATAACTAACTACCACAGTCATTGCTATCTTTTTTGTGGTTTTTTGTAAACATCTGTACTTTCATTGTCGATCAATTTTCGAAATTTAAATTTTCCTCGTTCTGAATCATAGAACAGACCTTTCAACATCAAATAGAATAAACCTTCCAAAAATTAATAATAATTCAAGTCATACAGCTAGACATGCAAAAGAAATATTTTTATGGGAATTTTTCGAAAATCTGAGAATTTCGATAACTTTCAAGAAATAACATCCTGACATACTCGAAAAGTTCAAACTTCAACACGAGGTCTTGACGAATTGTCTCGAGTCAATGACCAGAAAATACCAAAGAGCCACGCGAAAATAGTTGGTATTCCGTCAGAATGGAATCAACGCCAGCGGTAAATAATTGCCGGTTTGCGATTCGATTTGTGACTCTCGTCCGAGCGTCAAAAAGGGACGTTGTTTACATTGGCTTTTGAATACGCAAATATACGAGGAGCCCGGAAATTCCGGTGCACACATGTAAACGTAACGTAGGAATGCATGGTTACGTTTTTCGGATCGAACACGCCGAAATGAATAATGCAGCCATCTCGCGAAAACTTTTCTATCGAGAAATCGAACCAGCCACATGCGTCAGCGATAAATAATCAACGACTTTCTCCGCGATTTTTCGGACGTCCACGGCGACTAATTGAATATTGCGATTTTCGTTTTATTCCATTACAGTTTTCCTCGATATTTTTATAGGTTTTTTCAATTACAAATAATTTCATTTCATTCCGACAACTTTTTTTTATTATTTAACAATAATTTCCTTCTTTTTGCATTTTGTTCTTTTATTTTTTTTTAATAGTATTTTTATAAATGACAATTTGACACTATAAATGACAAAGATATTTTGAAAAGTGAAAATTGTTGTCCTAATTTTTTATTTAATTTTTTTTTAATACTATTTTCGAAAATCACAATAAATGTCATTTTTAAAAAAAAATTGATAAACAATGGAATTCTACAATAACAAAAGAAATATCTTTGATTCCCCTTAACGAAATTTTTAATTACAAATAAAATCCATCTAACTCTGAAACTAACTCTGAAATAACTAACTCTGAAATATTTCTAATCACTTCCCAACGAAATCGTATAGATTCTGAAAAATCCACATGCCAAGAAAAGTCGTCGCCAAGCTGGAAATTTCGTTGGAAAATATCCTCTGAAGGTTTTTAATCAATGGTGGAACACGTTTCATGTGGGGGATGAAACATTTGCAACTAAGCACAAGTGATTGTCCGCTGGAAACTCGATATCTCAATGCCGAAATCACGATTTGTCCCGAGAAAAGCTTTCCACGTCTCCGCGATCGCGTCCGAACTCTGACAAATCGCAACGTCGATACTCGAACAATTACCAAGCAACTCGTTGAAAATTTCCATGCACGCCCATTTACGCTTCAATGAGCTTTCAAAACAAGCATATCATATTGAATTACATTTTCCACTCGTCTATCTCGTAATTTGAATTTTTTTACCATAAATGACCATAAAATTGCAACTATTACTGAATGTTGACACTGTAATTAATTGTAATTATTTTACAATTTGGTGATTTTTTTATTTTATGAATTTCTGAAATTTTAAAATTATATAACGTATGGTTTTTCAATAAAATAAACACGTTTTTATTTCAATATTTCAAGTTACAAATCTATTATTTATATAATATTTACTTTATCAATATATATGAAATAAATATTATTTTCTTTAACTTATTTTATTTATATTGAATGAATCAATCAAATTTTGCATTTAATATAATATTCAGTACATTATATTTTCATTTATGATTCATTCATTATTTGATTCATTTTTATTTAAAAATAATACGTAATGTAACGTATGATTTTTAAATTAAATAAATGATTATAAAGCAATTTCAATTTATTTCATCATAAACGTCGTTTCCGACCGAGAAAATCCAAACTGAACGTGAAATCACGCTTTTTGCTTTGGTCACGCAGTTGCGATAAGCGCGTATATTACAGTCGTGCTCGCGATTCCAGCGTGACACGCAAATGCCGGATAAGGTTGATATTTTCCGTGTTATACGTGACCTCACCCTTGAGAGCAATAACTACAGCAAGTCACGTAAATAATAACCACTGAGGTGACGGAATGCATCGGCACTTATTGAAAAACCTCGCCTCTCAATAACCACCGATTTTCCACGACCCGGAAAATTTTCCTCGAATCGAACTTACTGTGATTTCACACAGATTTTGAAGGAAAAAAGTAATTAATTGTGCGAAACATTTATTTCTGTATTGTGTGAAGAATTTTGATTTCAATATTCAAAACTATTGGTCTAGGATTTTCTAATAAAAAATTATTTATTTCAATTATTTGGCAATATTTTCCGATAAATAGATAGTAGAGCATTTTTTGATTTTTCGCGAATAATTCCTATCAATTTTCAACATAATCATTTTTCTTAGATACTTTTGATAAAAATCTATTTCCAGAGTCGAAAAACTTTTGAGTTTTTTATATGGTAAGTAAAGTGGAATTATATTATAAAATAAGATCATGAAATAGTTTTGTAAGTTTATAGTTTGTAACCAAATCTTTATCATAAATCATGAGCTTTTTTTAATTAAGAAATCCAACAATATTGCAACAACGCAACAAATTTGATTAAGAAATTCGTGACCTTCTAACTTGATTTCATTTAACCAAGTGCAATTTTTTGCGATTATTCCATTTGTATCAAGATTTTCCGCCATTTTAAAAAAATATATCATGATTCTCCGTAAATAATTTAAAGCTTTTCGATTTTATTAAAAATAATTTTTAGTGTTTTTGTCTATAAGTAGATAAATAATTTAGCAATTTTTCGTACATAATTTTTTATTGGCTGATCAAAAGTCACGGGCTATTTTTAGTTACAAAATTGAACAATTTTGCAACAATGCAACAATTTTAATTAAGAAATTCGTGGCCTTCGAACTTAATTTCATTAAACCAAGTGCAATTTTTTGCGATAATTTTATTTCAATCGAAATTATATATCATTTTTCTTAAATATATCATTAATTACTATAAATAATTTTATGCTTTTTTCATTTACTTTCATTAATTTTAGGTGTCTTCGTCTATAAATAGATAAATAATTCAGTAATTTTTCGTACATAATTTTTTTTGGCTGATTAAAAAGTCATAAGGCGTTTCTGATTGGGAAATTCAACAATTTTGCAACAATGTAAAAATTTTTATTAATAAAATTCGTGAAATTCAAACTTGATTTCATTAAGCCAAGTGCAATTTTTAGCAATAACTTTATTTGTGTTGAAATTCTCTGCCATTTTTATCAAAAAATCATAATTTTTTTGTAAATAATTTAACGCGTTTTTTATTTATTCTAAATAATTCAGGGTGTTTTCTTGTATAAATAAATTATTCGGTAGTTTTTCGTAAATAATTTTTTCCCCTGATAATAACATGTTATTCAGAAACTAGCAGTTGTGAAATATTGTTACAAATTTCAAAAATTCTTTGAAAATGAACGTTCTAATTTATTACCAACATAATGTTTTTTTCACAGCTACATTTGAATTTTAAGAGTTTGATTGTTTTCTGGTTAATCATCAGAAATTTCGTCAAATTTTTACTATACGTCTTTCATAAAGTCAAATTTAAATTAAATGAACTTTTTGTTGTAAAACAGGCAATAATTCCAAATTCATGAAAGCCGAAGTACAAAAGTCACATGCATTCCAGAAAATGAGAAAATTCATAAATTTCGTATCAGTTTGTAATAATTTGAGGTTCTTCAGTCTATTAATAAACAAATAAATAAATATTTTAAAAGTTTTTCTTGGATAATTTGTTTTGCTTTGATTATAACACATTTCAAGAAGTAACGATATTACAAATATTGTAAAATATTAAAAATATTCTTCAACAATGAACATTATAATTACTTACGTGATGTTTGTCTCACAGCTATACATTTTAATTTCAAAATTTTGATTCTTTTCTGATTCATCATTAGAAATTTCGACAAATTTTTATAATACTTTTTTTAGTCAGTCAAATTGAAAAAAAAAATACAATTTTTTGTTGTAAAAACAGGCAATGATTGTACTTCGGCTATTTTTGATAGCCGAAGTACAAAAATCATATTTATTCAACAGATTTCATAAATTTCTTATTAATTATCCATAAATTTTAAGTTTTTTTATCTATGAATAAAAAAATATTTCTTTTACTTATAATTCTCCATGAAGCCTCGTGACAAATTATACTATGAAAAAAATCTTGCACTTTTTGCCAGATATATTGGAAAAATTACAATATTATTCCACTTTTTACAATAATATTATAGTTTTGAGCGTAATATTACAGTTCGTACAATAATAGTGCAAAACTTGCAATCATCATTTTACCTATTACAATATGGTATAGTAAACTCGTCTTATTGTATAAATTACAATATGCATGACAGTTGTTACTATACGATTTAATAAATTTCAAAACTTACACATGCAAATCGTATACAATACGAATTGTAATTTTTACTTTACTATTACGAAGAATCTAATATTTGTATATAGTGAAACATGTAATATAAAATTTTAGCTTTTATAACTTGAACGGAAAAAATTTTTTGGCAAAAATTACCAAACAATTCAGGAATCGCTGGACAATGGTGAAATTTTGTCACTTTTTCCCAAAAAATATAGTAATTTCTACCATATTTTAAGATTTCTTACCCAAAATGTGGTACATTATCCAGCGATTTCTGAATCTTTGGTAATTTTTGCCATACAATTTTTTCCGTGTGTTTTTCAACTTGAAGAATATAATATTTCATGTTTAAAAAAAATATTGTACATGTAAAAATATGCATAGCGAAAATTCATAGTATACAGTACAATTTACCATACATTTTCGAATTTTTCCAATATTGTATCTCATTTTGTCATTCAGCTTATAAGTAATCCAAATAAGTAAGGATTGCAATATGATGATATGACATTTTCAAAAGTACAAGATGTATAGTAAAATACGTCATATACAAAGGAATTTTACAACTATATTACTATATTTACATATTATTACTTTATTATCTATATTATCCAGCAAAAATAAATATTTTATCTCACTACATTATCTAGCTAATTACTATATTACCTACTGTATTACTATATTATCTACTTATTCAACTATATTATCTAGTATATTATCTAGCAAATCTGTTACTATTACTTTATTATCTAGCATTTTATTTTATTTACTACTTTATTGTAAATTTATTACAATACTATCTATGAAAAATTACATTATTTTTTTTTACTTATTATTATCTAATTAGGTAGTAATTGATGTTATCAAGCTATTTACTTTATTATCTAGCAAAAAATACAATATGTCAAACCGGTTCCCGTTTGCTACACAGTTTTGTAAAAATGACAATATTTTTCTGCCAGTGTGTGACAATTCCACCCTCGTTTGGGAAGTGAAACGCAACCGATGAATTTTCAGTGGATGAAAAATGAGGATAAAGAAGGGTAAAAAAGGCGGAAAGAATAGGCGACCGCCGGACAAACCGCGGCCCTCGTATGCTTAATTGAAGAATAGGGTTTTGTAAAAAATTGTGGTTGTATGATCCAGTGACCTACATTTCATATCTCGTACGCGAGCATATATCCGTACGAGTACATGAGCGCATATAGATTTCCAACGGGCAGCTATCGAATCGATAGCATACTAGATTTTATAGGCTGTAATGTTCGTAAAATGCATGCCGGATGTTGTAACCGCGCTTGTTAATTCGCTTTTGTGCCTGACCCGAATTTTCCGCAAATTTTTCATCCTCTTTCACGTCGCATGGATCATAATACCAGGAAATTCGGGAAAATATAATTTTCTATTCGAGAAAAATAATAAAAGAATAATTTTTATGCAATAAAGAAAAGTAGACAAAATTTGGTATTTTTGTAAAAATCATTGACGAGATATTATTATGATTATTATGATTATGATTATGATTATGATTATTATTATGATTGTTATGATTATTTTGAAATTATTAATCATTGTATTGATTGTGTATTATATATGACTCTCAGTGTATTTTCTCTTTAAATAAACAATAAATTGGTTAAAAAAAGCATTTGAGGAACATTCAAAATTTTAATTTTACCACAAGTACTTTACAGTCGAACGTAAAAACTTTTTTGGAGAGTTTGTTTTCATATTCGCGATGGTATCTGATGAATGCAATTGAGTTCCGCGGGTTATTAAATATTCATGAGTGTTGCGAAAAAAAAGGTTTCAGAATTTTCAAAGAGGTTGAATTATTTATGGTATGATTTTGTATTCTGAGGTCGTGGAGTTTCGCGTCGGTTTTGAAGACAATCATAGTGATAAGATGAAATATTGTGGAGAGTTTGTGGTTATATGCGATATAAAAAGAGTATGGGAAAACTCGTGGATTTTTATTTAAAATAAAATTCAATATTATTGAATTCTATAACTTGTGGATAGTTGAGTTTTGAGTCTTTACATGATATTTTATGTATCGGATATTCTAAATAGTCTCAACATTCGTTGACCTAAACTACTTACGAGCATAAAATCAATGTTTGAGTTCGAAGCCTAAATTCATCATTTTCTTCATGGAAAAATAATGAAACCTTAATTATTCGTGAATCGTAAACTTCAATCGCCAACTTTGAAATTGTAACTGATTTGTGAAAGTGAAAGTCAAAAACGTGAATCAAATTTTCATTGTATCATTTTTCTCAATTGCGTGGTTGATTATTTAAAGAAAAATCTAGTAATTTTTAGTAAATAACATAGCAATGGAGAATCGAGATGGCATATAGTAAATTTTACTGTATACAGTAATATATTATTGAAAATATTCGTATTGTAGTCATTGGCATATAATACATATTGTAGTTGTAGCTATAGGTTTTAGTGAAACTCATTTATGTACAGTAATAGTTATAAAAAAAAGTAGAAATTATGATCATGTAAGATAATTTATCATATATTGTATAACAATAAATGTTATATACTAAAGTAGAAAATACAAAATATTTAGTATTTTTTACTATACATCAACTAATAATTGAAAAATAAGGAATTTCCTAAACTATAGATAAAAATAATAGTGCCTCAAAACCTTGGAAATTCACTTCTGTAAAACCATCAGTTTTTATAGTGAATTTTTGAAACTATTTTAAAATAAACAATAAGAATTTTTGGAAAATGAAAATTCGCAAGGAAAAATGTAAGAATTCAAATCCGGTTATTTTCAGAATTTTACTTAGATCGGAAAAACTGATCATCTCCAAAATCGGAAATTCAAATAAATTTTAAGAATTTATAATGACAAAATTAGAAATTTCTTGAAATATAGATGTAAATAATTGTGCCTTCAAACCTAGAAAATTTACTTCTATAAAACCATCAGTTTTTATAGTGATTTTTCGAAACGATATGAAAATACAACAAAAGTATTTTTGGAAAATGAAAATCGCAAGGAAAAATGAAAGAATTAGAATTCAGTTACTATCAGAATTTTACTCAGATCTGAAAAACTGATCATCTCAAAATCAGAAATAATAATTACATTTTAAAAGTTTATACTCAAGAATTAAAAATTTCATAAAATATAGTTAAAGAAATAACCGTGTTTCGAAACATAGAAATTGACTTTCAAAAACCATGAGTTTTTAGAGAGTATTTTCGCAACAATGTAAGAATGAAAAATTTTTTCTTTAGAAATGAAAATTCACAGTGAAAAATGTAAGAATTAAAATTTGATCATAATCAGAATTCAACTCATTAAAGCTCAACAACTGTTCATCTTTAAATCGGAAATTTTTATACAATTTCAAGAATTTATAATGAAAAAATTAAATTTTTCCTAAAATATAGATATAAATAATTGTGGTTTAGAACCTAGAAATTAAGAAAATTCACTTCCAAAAACCATCAGCTTTTAGAATGAATTTTCGAAATAATGAAGAAACAAAAAGAACGTATTTTTGGAAAAGGAAAATTGGCAAAGGAAAACGTAAGAATTCGAAATCGGTTATTATCAAAATTTTACTTATATCTGAAAAACTGATTTTCTGAAAATCGAAAAGTTTCATCGAATTTGAGAAATTTAAATGAAAAAATCAAAAATTTCCCAAAATATAGATGAAAATTATTGTGCTTCGAAACCTAGAAATTCACTTTCAAAAAACATCAGTTATTATAGTGAATTTTCAAAATAATGTAAAAACAAAAAAAAAACGTGCTTTTGGAAAATGAAAATTCGCAAGAAAAAATGTGAGAATTCGAATCCAGTAACTATTAAAATTTTACTAAGATCTGAAAAACTGATATTCTAAAAATCAAAAATTTTAATTAGTTTCGAGAATGTATAATGAAAAAATTGAAAATTTCTTAAAATAAAGATAAATATAATAATGTGCTTCGAAACTTAGAAATTCGCTTTAACAAACCCTGAATTTTCAGATTGAATTTTTGAAATAATGTAAATATTAAAATACCAAATTTTTGAAAATGGAAATTCATAGGACAGAAAGTAAGAATTCGAAGCTAGTAATGATCGGATTTTACTTAATAAAACTCAAAAACTGGTCATCTCAAAATAAAAACTCTTTTTCAACTTCAAGAGTTTATTAAGCAAAATTGACAAGTTCCAAAAATATAGATGGAAACGAATATGCTTCGAATCCTGGAAAATTCACTTCAAAATAACGTCAATCTTTTCAGTGATTTTTGAAATAATGTAAAAAAAAACACACATTTTTGGAAAATGAAAATTCCTGTAAAAAAAATGTAAGATTCCAAATTCAGCAATCCCTGGCGGCAGCTAGAAAACCGTAAAAAACCGAGCCTCGGTTTTTTACGGTTTTTTGCGGTTTTCTGAAAAAACCAAACTTTAAAACGTCTAAATCTCGGAAAATCAAATCAACCGAGGTCGAGTAAAGCTAGAAATCATTTCATTGCGATCCAAAGATGCAAAAAAAATTTTTAAATCAATAAATAAATTACTGTTATTATTTATTATATAATAAATGATAGTGCTTTATTTGTTGTTTTTCAAATTTGTTTTGTATTTTTGAATAGCAATGAAATGATTCCTATCTGTACCCGACCTCGGTTGATTTGATTTTCCAAGATTTGGACGTTTTAAAGTTTGGTTTCTTCAGAAAACCGTAAAAAACCGAGCCTTGGTTTTTTACGGTTTTTCAACTGCCGCCAGGGATGATCAGAATTTTCCATCTAATATATCAACTTATAATTCCGATATTTAACGTTTTACTATACTGTATGGTAAAAATAAATTTATGAAATGTATATATGAAAATCTAAAATAACATTGTCCATTTTCCTAATTGAAATAGTAATTTTCCCAAATTGAAATGTGATTTTAAATGTTCCTCGTATCCAAGCAAAGTCTTACCAATCTCTGACCTATACTACTTACGAGCATAAAACCAATGTACGAAACTGCTTGAAACTGAACCCTTAATTCAACATTTATTTCCCCAAAAAAAACAAAATCACCTTTTTGCTATAAATGCAAAATTTCCGAATATTTACTAATTTTTTGACTTAATTTTAACATTCTCTTTCACAAAACAAAATCCTCCGTTAAAAAAAATGTTAATAATCTCATCCAAAAATCAAAGTAATTTCGAAAAAGCGGCAGTACTTTTAAGCGAGACTTTAATTTATTCATGCAATTTTTATTTTAGTCGTCTAAGTTCATGCTCAATAAATCCGACGGCAAAATGAAAGTACGCGCCATCTGCCCACTTTTTCGCTCAAGTTGCCGTAAAAATGAATATCGACGGTTGAAATTCCGGGAAAATTCCCTATTTTGCATTAGCGAAAAATTGGATCAACTGAAACAATTTTCCTACAAAACGACTCACGATTTTATAATATCCCATGAAAAGTTATACGAAGCCGAAAATTCATAGTCATTTCAAGAATTAAGACGACACGGAAGACTTTTCACGATTCCCTCCGCAAATGCAAAACTACTAAAATTTTAAAAAATTGAAATCTACTGTCATTTCTTTATTTTTTGATTTATTTTATACAGATAACTCTTTCGTTCAAAACTTTTCAGTCAAAATGTCAAATATCCATCAAACGAATAACTAGTCGTTGTTTCCTCTTGTTTCCGTAAAACAGTGCATCGATCTCGCTCTAATTACGTGACGGTTCTTTCGAGGAAGCTCCACGGTTTTAAAAATAACGCCGAGCCCGCAAGATGAAAATCCATTCATTATTTGGAGCACGTCACCATTGCAATTTCACAAATGTTCCATCATTTGACAACTACGTGACATGTATAAACTATTGTTATTGTACGTCGGAAAGTTTTGCGCGGCGTTCTCATTTATTCCATCGGGGAATTCCGTTTGATGAAAATTATGCGCATGCGATTCTCCGATGGCGCGTTAATTTGGAACTCGCGTTGAATTTTCTAATGATCGTATAAGGTACAGTCGCGTGAAAACGTCATTTTTCTCTTCAAATTAGTGTTTTTTGGGAAAACTCTGAAAACGGACTTTCAATTTTTGATGTCCATTTTATGATTTTCTTGCTGATAATGTGTATGGATGAACTGGAAAAGTAAATTTGATAAATTTCACAGAGTTCAGGTGTTTTAGTGAGTATCTGTCAACAGCTGATTTTCTTCGTTGCCAAATAATGCATCATAACAGAAATTTATGGCATGTGCAACTGTTATGAGCATTTTTGCCAATTTCTGAGCATTTCTGAGAATGTAAGTAAGATAAGATAACGAGATAATGCGTTTCTGAGCACTTGAGTTAGGTTAGGTTAGGTTAATATAATGATTATATTACTTTTGATTCAAGTGTTTTAGTGAGTATCTGTCAACACCTGATTTTCTTCATTGCAGAGTAATGCATCATTACAGAAATGTATGTCATTTTTAACTATTCTGACCCTACTGTAAAAATTCAATTGGAGAATCGGTCAGTTTTCCAATTGGAAATTTACCAAGATTTCCAGTTGAAAATCTAAGTGGATTTTTTCGTTAGAAATCCAACAACATTTCCATTTTAGAATTCAATTTTATTTCTTTTGGGGAAATCTAAATCATATTTCAGTTGAAAATTCAAGTGAATTTATAGTTAGAAATCCAACAAGATTTCCACTTGGGAATCCAATCGATTTTCTTTTGAAGAACCTTCAATGAAAATTCAGTTGAAAATCCAGTTGGATTTCCAATTGGACTAGCCAGTTGACTCGCCCAATTGGAAAACTGACCATTTATCAAATTGGATTCCAATTAGAAATCCAAAAATATTTCCGCTTGGAAATCTAATTTAATTTCTTTTGCGGAAATCTAAACAATATTTCCGCTTGAAAATCTAATTTGATTTTTTCGGGGGAAATCTAAATAATATTCTAGTTGAAAATCCAAGTGGATTTATAGTTGGAAAACAAGATTTCTACTTGCAAGTCCAATTTAATTTCTTTTGGAAAAACTCAAATGAAATTCCAGTTGAAAGTCCAAGTGAATTTTAAGTTTAAAATCCAACATTTCCACTTGGAAATCCAATTCAATTTCTCTTGAAGAACCGTAAATGAAAATTCAGTTGGAAATCCAAGAGAAATTCCAAGTTGAAATCTTGTTGGATATTCAACTGTAAATCCAATTGGATTTTTTCAATAGGGGAACATTTCTGCACATTTCTGAACATTTCCGTGTGTTTCTGAGCACTTGGGTTAGGTTGGGTTAATATAATAATTATATTACTTTTAAACTTACTATCCAATTTAGTACTAATTTATCAATACTTCAAATTAAAATTTATCTTGGGAATACCAAAGTCTTCTTCAAAAAAGGATATTTCTGTTTTTGAGTTTGATTAATTTTTTCAATTTATCGTTACGGGTTTCGTCGAATTTTTAAGCAGTCGAAATTCAGAGAAATTAATTAGCAATAAATAATGTGATGAAATTGATATCACTTACATAATTTTATTTCCTATTAAAAAATGTGTCAGAAATTGGAGTTGAAAAATAAACAGAAACAGAAAAACTGTTCCCATTACTTTTTATAATAATAGTTATAAATAATTATTGGCATTCAACAAATATTATCCTATGTAACTAATTTTTTTTTAACTTAATCTTAGGTAGAAATAGAAAATTAATTTCGTTTTCTTTTTTTTTTTATTTACTCAGAAACGTTCGGAACTCGAGGGACATATTAAAAAAGTAGCTCCAAAAATTTCAATAATAAACTACCAAAGATTATCATTCAACTTGGCTTATTTCATGTTCAATCGCGTTTTCCTTAAGTTAAAGAACGCCAACTTCCGCAACTTTAAATCACGAGTACCGAAAGAAAGGTCAAGTAAAATATGTTTTGTATGGAACCAAAGTCGACGCGAAAAGATTCTCGGAAAATAATTTCATTTTTTTTTAAAGTTGTCACAAAGAACGTAACGAGAAGCTCAACTTTATATTACTTTCTAATGAGATCTTACGTTCAATAAGTTTGCAGCTTTTAGTATAATGAGTATATAAGCTCGAACTTCGGAAAATTTAATTTGCAAGGATTCAGAATTTTAAATTGCACGTGAATCTCAGAGCTTGATGATAACTTTTTGAATATTCTTGGGATTCGCTCGGGTTTTTATAATCGAGTTTCAAAGTTTTTCATCCGATGAATAATAAAATAAATATTGGAAGAGTAATAAATAATTTGGTAAGTTCCATGAGTTACATTTTTCGTAATTTATGGGAAAAAATATGAATTTAAATACGAGTGAATAAAAATTTCAGGATTTTTAGTTTTTTTTTTTTCAAATATTAATAATTGTTACAAATAATTAATGAATTCATCAGCAATTCATCCTATAATCGTTATATAGTTATTCTGCATAGCAATAAACAAATATTGCAGAATTTTTTCACTTAATTAAATTTTTAAAAATGCGCTTTACCATATCAATTTGTCATGCATTTTCGAATTTTTCCAATAGTGTATCTTAAATGATAAAGGATTACAATACCATATCGTAAAAAGTGCAGGATTAACAGTAGAATATAAAAAGCTTTTGCAATACTATACGGTGTTGCGAAAATTACCAAATCACCTATCAAAAAGTACAATATCCCTGAGTAATCCTTGTTTACAATACAGTATTGTTATAATTCCAATACTTTTCTCTCGGTAACGGAAAGTTCCGAAAACCTGTAATTTCGTATTAAGCCTCGAAATCGATTTTCTGCTATACATCACAATATCCTCAGACTGCTCGGACTACGTTGTCGAGGAAGGGGAGAGGGGAAGAGAGGATGGGAGGAGAGGTGTGTGTGCTTGCAAGCACGATCCCAGGATCATCGCGAGGGCGATCAAGGAGTCCCTCACTCTCCCTCTCGCTCTTTTCCCTTTTTCCCCTCCGGCTCCTGTCCCACTTTGGATCGCGTCTCGATCCTCCCGCCCCCTCCCCTCGACATTTGTATCCCAGTGCATGCAAGCAGTTGGTCCCGCGACGAGGTGGAGAGGTTCCTCCGCCGCGAGAGGAACTTGAAACTCTTTCGGTCGCGGCCGCGCTCGCGATCAGACCAGTTGGTTCGCGAGTAATTGATGGTTTTCCGACCGCATAAATCGCGCCGGAGGGGCCCCGGCAAAATCGCGAGAAATTTTATTCCGACAAGTGGCGCGTTCTATACTTTGACATGATCCTTTCCGCGGGCTACGTACACGTCGCGGTGGGTGTTACGACGTTCCGAAACTGAGCTTTCGCGGTCAAAGGTCACTGGGTCACTGTCAGCGGACCTGGCGTGCCTCGGTTATTATTTTTTTTTTGGATTCTTTTGTTTGGATTTCTGGTTTTGATAGAGGTTTTTCGAAATTTGGGATTGCGTGGGGGAAGTTTGTGTTTTTTTGGAGTTTTAGGACATGGTTTTGTTTGGTTTTGGAAATCATGAGAGATGGGGTTGAGTGAGTATTTTTTAGTGGATGAGGGGAAGGTTTTTCAAGAAGGTCTTTTTTTTACGAGCTGGTTTTTTGGAATGTTTTTGAGTTTGGAAATGATAGTTTTTTGAGGTAGAAATGAAAGAAACTGGGAATAATGAACTTGGAATTCAATGGAAACACAGAAAATGATTAAATAAATGATTTTTGAAAATAATGAAAATAGGTGAAAACGATAAAAAATGTACTTACTACAATTTAAAGGACGTAACAAATGGTTTTCTGTAAGTTTTCAATTTTGAATAGAATTAAGGATTCCTAATTATTTCATTAACTCAAAAATAACCAAATTCCTGGCTTCATAATAATTATAAATATCAATGTTTGGATAGAATAACGTAGAAAAAATTTTAAGAAATTGTTTTATTCCAGTAATAATTAAGAACAGAAATTGAATTTACAGTAATGTTGAATATCTAAGAAACTTCCAACTCTAGAGCTTCGAATTTTAGAACTTTAGACAGAAATTCATGAAAAATACCAAAAAGTATTTCGAACGATAAAGAAACTGAAGAAATACCCAAATAATCAGAATTCTATGAAAGAACAATTTTCTAAAAAATCTGAACAAATACGTACGATCTGTGAAACTTGGAATTCTAGACTATCGAATTCTAAAAAAAGTACGGAAATACACAAAATTTATAGAATGTTCAAAATTTACGTAGATTTTATTCTCTCTGACATTTTTTTAAATACCGAAAACCTATAGAAATTATAGAAATTAGAATTTTAGAGCATCGAAAAGAGTAAAATTATTTGTGAATTCATGTAAAAATAAAAAAGTCAGAACAACGAGTTAAAAAATTATTGAAAATACAAACAATAAAAAAATAATCCGTTGTCTTAATATTAATGAGGATTTTCAAAAATGAAGTAATCAATAAAATCAAGCAAAAATAATGAAAATAAGTGAAAATGATCAAAACATACTTACAAGACTTTACAAATGTTTTTCGTAACAAATGGTTTTCTGTTAGTTCTCGAATTCGAAAAAAATTCAAGAATCTTAATGTCACTAATTCAAAAATAACAGAAATCCTGGTTTCAGAAGAATTATTATAACGTAGAAAATATAACTTTCAGAAATTGTTTTGACCCAGTTATTAATGAAAAAAAAAATTTACAAGAATGTTGAATATTCAAGAAACTTTTTCACTTCAATTTTTTTTAAATACGAAAAAGTACTTCGAAAAATTAACAAACTCTTGATAAATACTAAAAATATTAGAATTCTATAAAGAACTATTTCATGAAAAATTTTAACAAATATGTACGATTTATAAAACTTTGGATTCTAGCTCATCTATATTAAAAAAAAAATGTATAAATATAAAAAACCAAAAGAATATTTCAAATTTATGAGAAAATTATAAAACGCTACAAAATTTTATCAACATTCTTAAAAGTACAAAAACATTAAAAAAATATACAAAGATTTGATTTTCCCCAAAATCTTCAAAAATACTGGAAATCTATGGAAATTAAAATTCCAGAGCATTGAATTCTCGAAATCTATATAGCAATCTACGAATAAATTAGAAATGTATAAAAATAATTCTGAAAACTCGAAATCATAAATTTCGATACTTTCGCATCGAATTCTAGAAATCTCTGAAATGAACCATAGAAATACAAGATATCTATAAAAATACAGAAAAAAAACACTACAAAATTGTATGAATAAAATAACAAACAGAAATTTTAAAAATTCTTGAATCAATCAAAAAATATGTTTATTTTGGGATTTCATGATTTTTAATCTTCGAATATCTAGTTTCGATAAGAAGATTTTTTAATTTCTCGAATTTCGGAGTTCAAAGTTATACAAATTTCCGAGTCCGAGTAATCGAACTACATTTTCGTATTTTTCAAGTCACTGAGCTTCGAATTCCGTCTTTTTCCAAAATTTTTAGTATTTTTCATATTCCCCTATTATTTATAAAATTTGAAGAGATTTTCTTATATTATAAATTGCCATATAACTTACTGAAATTCGATGATCTAGTAATCCAAAAATTATAAAAGTTTTAAATATTCCACAGATTTTTCCAAAAAAAACGCCTCACGAAAATTTTTTCTGCCTACGCCCCTTGTGTTATTATTTTCATTGTAATTTTGAAGTAAAATACAATTTTGATAATAAAAATATAAAAAAATGTAATTACGAAGTTGCATCAATTTTTCAAATTGCTAATACTGTTTGTTTAATTTAACAAAAATCAGACACGTGTTTTTTCTGATTAGACGAAATTCTACGAAATTAAAAAGTACGTGTAAAGTTTTTTTTCGAAAATAGCATTCATATGTTGCCGAATTCGATGTTTTTTCTATGCAACATCACAATTAAATTCTTAAAATTACTTTTCACTCCTACCAAACTTTAAAAATAAATTATAAAAAACCCACGAAAACTCGAAAAACCAAAATTTCCTCAAATTAATTCCAAAAGTCTCGCGAAAATTCAGCCCAGTATTTCCATAATGAAGATAATAATATGAAGGTCTCGGCGGCGAAAGCTCAGTTTCCGCGTCGGCAAAGTTGGTGTGACGAATTTCGCGGTGCGAGCGAATATCTATTGAATTCCATGCAGTCTGTGCATGTACACGGTGCCTGGAAAAATCTCCCAAGTGCCCAACTTGATGACTTCCTTCTCTCGTAAACGCTCGAGTGGCATCGAAAAAGGACTGTTATTTAAGGTCAGTAATTGGGCCCCCCCACGCGAATAAATACTGAGACAAAAATATTTCCAAAATCTTATAGTAAAAATTGTCATAAATGGTGTAATTTATAAAATATGAAAACTTCACAAAATGGCGATAAATAAAATGATTATTGCAAGTTTTGTAATAATATTGTAAAAACTGCAATGTTATTGTAAAAAGTATAATAATATCGTAAAAACTGCAATATTATTGTAAAAAGTATGATAATGTTGTAAAAACTGCAATATTATTGTGAAAAAATACAATGATATTATAGCAACTGCAATATTATTGTAAAAAGTCCAATAATATTGTAAAAACTGCAATGTTATTGTAAAAAGTATAATAATATCGTAAAAACTGCAATATTATTGTAAAAAGTATAATAATATCGTAAAAACTGCAATATTATTGTAAAAAGTATAATAATGTTGTAAAAACTGCAATATTATTGTGAAAAAATACAATAATATTATAACAACTGCAATATTATTGTAAAAAGTCCAATAATATTGTAAAAACTGCAATATTATTATAAAAAGTATAATAATATTGTAAAAACTGCAATATTATTGTAAAAAATACAAGAATATTGTAAAAACTGCAATATTATTGTAAAAACTGCAATATTTTTGTAAAAAGTCCAATAATATTGTAAAAACTGCAATATTATTGTAAAAAGTATAATAATATTGTAAAAACTGCAATATTATTGTAAAAAAACTGCAATATTATTGTAAAAAATACAAGAATATTGTAAAAACTGCAATGTTATTGTAAAAACTGCAATATTATTGTAAAAACTGCAATATTTTTGTAAAAAGTACAATAATATTGTACTTTCTGCGGCACCATATTATAAACAGTCGAATTAATGATATCGTAGCAATAAGTATATTTTGTTGTGAAAATTCTTTTAGATATTTCGCTTTTTAGTATACATCTGGTACTTTTTACAATATCATATTCTAATCCTTACTAATGAGATTATTTATAAGCTGAATGATAAAATAAGATACAATATTAGAAAAATTCAATAATGTATAGTTAACTTTACTGTACACAATAAATTTTCACGATGCATTTTTTTTACATAAACAATATTTTTTCTTTAAACATAAAATATTATATTTGACAAGCTGAAAACCAAGTTGTAAAAATAAAAATATTACATTACATAATACACTTTACACAGATATTAGATACTTTGTAATAGTAAAGTAAAAATTACAATTTATACAGTACAATTTGCATGTTTAAATTTTACAATTACCAAAAAAATTTTACAATTTCCAAAATCGTAATAGAAAAAACTGTCATACATATTGTCATTGTTCCAATGTGACAATTTTACAATACAATATTGTAATAAGTTAAATAATTTTTGCAAGTTTTGCAGAAATATTGCAAAAACTACAATAATATTTTACTTTTTGCAATATGTTTAACGAAAGTTGCAAGATTTGTTCCTCAATGAATCACCTTACGGAAAATGCGCCATTTCGGATTGAAAACTTTCGGGAAACTCGGTAACGAGAAGTCATCTTCCAAACTTGCAAGTTTTCGATCCAAGATTCGTTCGTCTAATTGCGCGTTATTAGTTGGACGAATGCATTTGCGAGTGAAAAATGCAACGTCTCCTGATGAATGGAATAGAAATTGGCATCTCTTGTATTTTTCTGTTCAACAAGCAAAAAAGCGTGAAAATGTTTTTTTTTAAGATTATTTATAAAAAATGTATCTGCAATTCAAAAGATAGAAAATTAATAAAATCAAGTTGAAACAGAAAGTACATAAAAAATTTTTAAAAATGGAAGATTGTCATTTAATTACTGTAACATTTGTTGTTACAAATAATAAAAAAATAAATTATTCCAAGCTTCCACTGACTGCATAGAAGTTTTCTAAGATTTTCAGTGACTTGCAGTAACCTTGAATTTATTTATAACATATCCCAAACTGCATTATCCTAAATAAAAATAGCAACAATATTTATCAGTTCGACAAATTACTTGGTAAGCATAGCTATCCGTCCCTTTCCAGACGATTAACCATCTCCAATATTTTGATTGACGGAATAAACAACCATGAGCTATTGAGAAAACGGTACAAGTCAACACATCAGCGGTTGCTCGTCGAATTCAATTATTCGCAAGCCAAGTTTACCACCTCGGTAAATGTAAGCAAGCGCGCTAAAAGAGAAATTCTTCAAAGCTCCTCTCTTTCATTCTTTCGGAGCTTTTTTGAAATCGTTTGCCTTTTATGCGCGGGAATTGCGGGCTCGTATAAGCGGCGACGCCTAATGTATTATTCAAAAGCTGTATAAATGCTACGGGAAAGTTGTTGATTTCTCCAATACAGAAATTGTATCTGAAATTACAAATGTTCCATTTATTGCGTGTTTGCTGGGAAATTCGCGAAAAATTGGAGAAACCCAATTTTTTGGATCAACTCAATTTCATCGATTTTGAGAATCAATCTGTTGAGAAATTCCATATAAAATTTATTTAAAACATTGGGGTAAAATTAATTGTCATTTAATGTAAAAATACGAAAAAAAAGAATAACGAACTTGAAAGTTATGAAGATGTGGAAAGTAAAATAAGTAATGCGTTGACTAGATAATAATGATTTTGGAAAATGAAGTAATGATAAAGAAAATATTTATATACTTTTTCATATAATTATAAAACTCATCTCAATTGTTCAAATTAAATGTTTTTATAACAATATTTAATATGTAATATTGTTGATTGGATGTTTGATCAATTTTTCATCTTAATATGAGCAATTTATAGAATCAGAAAAGCAGGTTTTCATACTGCGTAAGACCTGAAACATGATTGTTAGAAAAAGAGTCAAGTTTCGTGGGAAAAAATGACGAGGCTTAAGAATTGAATAACGATAAACTGACGATACTCGGAATTGGCTGCTTGGCGACATCGTAACTGCCGGATTTCCAGGCCACCATGGAGAGCACGAGCTTGATCGCGATTTATAGCGAACGCCAAGCGCAAATCCATGTTTGTTACACGACCCCGGGTATTAGCAGCCGTTCTATTGGAAAATGCTGCCGCGATTTAAAGCTAACCCAACTTAAAAAAAAGCAATTTTTTCTACAAATCATGCATTTGTTTCTACAAGTCTAAGAAATGCCAGAAAAGCATTCTTTCATTTATTTTATTCAATTACGTGAGATACTTTTGAAAAACTAACGAAGAAGAAAAGAACTGAAAATATATCCGATTTCTGACTAGGATTTTTCGAAAACTTGGGTGGAACTTGAGAAGCTTGATAAGTCAATCAACGTTATTATCTAATTTAATTTTTCGAGCAGTACTGGCTCTGAAGATACGTACTGCTGTTGACCGAATAACCGAGTTTCGTGCTCAGAGCGAAAAAGTTGGAACCCAACAGCTGCCCAGCTTCTGAATGCACTTTTTTGGGAATTTTTTCCGGAACAATGTTTCCATTGAAAGCGACCCGAGCAAGCCTTTAGAATCCCAAATCATTCATTTTCAGAAATTAAAGTCTCACAAACATGAACATTTCATTATATCATTATGAATTTAATACTCTCGAAAACTAAAACTGTCAAATATGACAGATTCACTGTAAAAATTGAATCTTATTTTAGGATGCAACTGAATCAAGGCACGTCTAGAAATTCAATTATTATCTTAAATTTAGTAATTTGAGGAAGTTATTTTTGATTCAAGACGTATCCTCTTGATTTAAGACTTGCTTGCTTGAAAATAAATTGGAAAAAGGACTGAATTCAAGATACTATTTGAATTTCAAGTCATCCCTTAATTTTGTTGCATCTTAAAATAAGATTGACTTTTTAGAGTGTTTGACAAAACTCTACCACTACGAGTTAACTAAATTTTTTGTCATGTGTTTGAATGAAATCTTTTATGTTAGAAAAATAAAGCTGTTACTTTTAAATCGAAAATTGTTCCATCAAAATATTAAAAAAAAAGTTGATCTTATTCCTTGGCATTTTGAATTATTATCGATTTTCGACC
This sequence comes from Platygaster orseoliae, assembly GCA_030522825.1. Lineage (NCBI taxonomy): Eukaryota > Metazoa > Arthropoda > Insecta > Hymenoptera > Platygastridae > Platygaster > Platygaster orseoliae. The sequence continues at coordinate 36,482 of JAPYZL010015955.1, forward strand.
ATTTTTATTAAAGTTTCAGAAAAACATACTTGAATTTATGAAATCTGTAAAACTTTCTATCTTGTCAAGAAATTTCCTTTTTTAACTTTCACGAAACAAATTTTTATTATTTTTGGCCATTTAATATTTCCTGACTTGACAATATTTTTTATTTTTATATGATACTCATTTATTCATTTTCAAATAATTTAACCGTCCGAATATTTATAGTCAAAATATTTTCGGACATTTTTAATTTATGATATTTTTTCAATATTCAACAAAAAGTGAGAATTTATTGAAAAAATTTCTTCAATCGATACATGAATTATGAAGCTAATAAATGATGAAATAATTGATAGATTCAAAAATGGATGAAATATCAAGAGATTGAGAATAAAAATTCATTTTTAAAGAAATTTTAAAAAATCAAAGAATATATAATAGTTTCTGAGTTTATTGTTTAATTAATTACTCAATAAATTCATAATTCAAATTCCTATTATTCATAATAAAACCGTATTTGTTAGCATTTTAGATTATTATCAATTTTCGATAGTTTTTATTAACGTTTCAGAAAAATTTGGGTACCCCAAGGTACCCAAATTTATGAAATCAATAAAACTTTCTATCTTGTCAATAAAATTCCTTTTTGTCCCTACACGAAACAAATTTTCATTATTTTTGGGCATTTAAGATTTCCTGACTTGACGAAATTGTTATTTTTCTATAATACTAATTTATTCCTTTTTTTAATTGTTGAACTATCTGAATATTTATAGTCAAAATATTTTCGCACATTTTTAATTTTTTCGATATTTGACGAAAAATGAGAGTTTATTGAACAAATTTCTTTAATTGGCAAGTGAATTATCAAGCTAATAAATAATGAAATAATTGATAGATTCAAAAATGGAAGGAATATCGAGAGTTTAAGGTAATATAATTAATTTTTAATCAAATAAAAAACAATTAAAGAATATATAATAGTTTCCGTCTATATTGTTCAATGATTTACTTAAGAAATTTATAATAAAATATTTTTTATTCACAATAAAATCGTATTTATTAACATTTTGAACTATTATCGATTTTCGACAATTTTTATTAGTTTCAGAAAAATATACTTAAATTTATGAAATCAGTAAAACTTTCTATCTTGTCAAGAAATTTCCTTTTTTAACTTTCACGAAACAAATTTTTATTATTTTTGGCCATTCAAGATTTCCTGACTTGACAATATTTTTTATTTTTATATAATACTAATTTATTCATTTTTAAATAGTTTAACCGTCCGAATATGTATAGTCAAAATATTTTTGGGCATTTTTAATTTACGATATTTTTTCAATATTTAACGAAAAATCAGTTTTTTTTTTAATAATTGAAAGATTCAAAAATGGAAGAAATATCGAGAGTTTCATAAAATATAATTCATTAATAACGAAATAAAAAAACAATCAAAGGATATAATAGTTTCTCAATGTATTGTATATAATTTGCTAAGTTATTCATGATAATTATATATATTTATGTTATTTATGTACAAATTCAAAGAAATATTAGTATTATCAAATTTTATGGAAATTAATAATCATTACTCGTTCAAAACAAGACATCATCAAATAAAAAAGTAAAATCATTTTTTAAATAATTTTTTCGTTTATTATCTTATAATAAAGTATTTTATTCCCTAAAATTTCGAACTATTCTTCTGATTCATGAATGAATTATTTTTCATCTATTGTTTCATTTTTTTCTATTCATTTCTACAAAATTTTACAAGCGTATGTTCATAAGTTACAGAATAAGTTGCATTATTATTTATTATACAATAAGTTAATCGGTAATTTCAAAGAAATCAGTGGAATTTCGACTGATTCGCCACAGATTCAATCAGTGACTTTTTCGCAGACAGATTCAATCAATCAATTAGTTAAAATTTGACTGATTCAGATTTAGAGAGTAGTTGACGATGATTCAATTTCTGGAAAATGATAAAAATAGTCCGGCAAGTCGAGTTTTGTAAGAAAAGCTGAATTGTACAATATTGCACTGATTTTCACACCGCAATTAACGGATCCGTTTCTCATTAATATCTCTTATTATACAGTGAGCAGCAGCGCAAGTCACGTACCTTAGTAGGTCGGACTCAAATTTATGAAAGCTGGAGAACAAGCCGAGGACGTGAAATTTCATAAGCTCTCGTATCTCTTACAACCGACAGTTAAAAATTGCATCGACCACAAAAAAGTACATAAGCAGTTACTTTCTGGAATTTGGGATATTTCAGAGTTTTTTTCGAACGTGAAATCGTGATCAAGTTTTAGAGTTGAAAAAAAATTTATACAGTATTAAAAAATTCTAGGACACTTTGATAGCATCGAATTTCAGATATGTGGAAATTATTGATATCAGACAAAGCAGTTAGTTTTTTGACTGAAACAAAATTTGTTACAGTAAAATAAAATTTTTTTTCCTGAACTGAAAATTTATTTAACCAACCCAATCGATTTTTCAGTGTTTATACAAATTTCTGCACTAAAAAGCCTTTTACTTATTCAAAATCCGTCACATTTTCAGCTCGTACCATTCAACGCAATTTTTTTTCACCTTCTCTGTTAAGGAATAATGAATTTTTCGTGGCATTGTTCGTTAATGAGAAGCGACTGCCGAGTCTTGGACATTTTTCCTCCGAAATCGTCTCGTTTATTAGCCTTGTTTACCACCCGGGATTTTATATTCGCAGTCGAGCACTTTGCGCTTATGAACACTCCTCGACGCACACTTTCGTTATTCGAATGCAAACTTTGAACGTCGTCGATGGGATCTTTTTTCTTCTTTTTTTCATCGAGAACCATCGAGATTCTCGGCGTGAATTGATACCGGATTCAGTCAGCGGGACTCGAAAATCCTCGTCTCGTCGAGCATTTCTTTGGCTGCGAAAAAAACGTTCTTTTTTCAAGACGTCACAATGATTTCGATGAAATTAACGTCACGAGTCACTTCGTGCGCAATCCAAACAGTTCTCGGAATATTTTTTGTTTGAATCGATTCGTGGAATTACGTCATTTTTTATCAACGTCGAAATAGTTGAAACTTAAAAAAAATCCTTTCAATACTAAAAATGTCGCCGGATGTTGATTGACAATCAGTGATTCCGGAAGTCCGAAAGCATCACCGAATCGTCAACGCGTTTCTCATATCGTGAAACAGAAAAAAAATATAGATGCTTTGAAAAACGTTATCTTGGCTCGCGGCCAAAAAGCGAAGGCTGGAAACGTTGATAAGCCACCGTGAAAACTTTGTCATCTAAATCTCGTCAAGCAAGCGGAATTCATTAGCTGAGGGAGCAACAGATACGACAAAAGGCTTTTCCCCATTTTCCACAGCCAAGAATTAAAAGTGCTGGGTCGAAAGTTTCCCTTCTCGTCGCGAAGAAACGTTTTCGAGTGCACTGCAAGAGTTTAGAGACGACGCCGCTAGAGATAATTATTGCAGCTTTCTGTTCAGAATTTTTATTTTTTTCCTGATTAACGGCAATTCATATTTCAAGATGCAACAAAAATTAAGGCACGACTTGGAATTCAAATATTATCATCAGGGTGACAGAAAATATTTACTACAGCACCAAGAAATATTGTTTTTATATTCATGAAAAAAAGGGTTGAATATTTAAGAAAAACGTCGAATAATTTATTATTCAACTGATTAAAATAACTTAGTTCGTTTAAATTCAAAAATTCGTTTATCGTTGTTTCACAACTGCATAAGTAACATCGAACGATGTGATTTTTTCAGTTTCAAGTATTAGAATTTTTATACTCCGTAGACGAAATAACGTTGAAGAATGTTTACAACAACATTTCTCTCTTCGTTGGTTAATTTCTAAGATTTTACGAAATTCGTGAATATAAAAATGTGGGTAATTTTGGACAGGTCTGTGTGATTAAAAAATTTGGAATTACAACCAGCAGCCACAGAGCCAAGTACAAGCACCACGGATACGAATCGGTCCATTACCAC
>JAPYZL010015979.1:0-10724 GCA_030522825.1 Platygaster orseoliae
TTCAGACACTGAAAGCGATATCTTTCTGAAGCATATTATCGCGGGAATATTGAATGGTTTTTTGTCCGGATTTTGGTGGCGCACCCTGTATACAAAAACTTCGTTTTTCATGAATTAATTTAATGAAATTTTTATAAAACTGACATTTTCTAATAAAATTTTTAGTTTGACAAATTTTGTTTATTATTAAACCTAAATTTGTTGTTTATTTATCAAGTCAAAATAAACTTTTCCACTATTGCAACTTTATAATATGCAATGAAATTGAATAGAATGAATTCATGGTTGAAAATAAGTTACGAATGATATCAATTTATTATTGATAATAAACAATTATTCATATTACCTTTTATTGAACAATTTTTAAAAAACTTATTCAATTTAAATTTCTTCAATGATTCTCAAAATTGTAGTGTTCATTGAACAAATGTAAAAAGAAAGCAGCAGAATGTTTTCGTATATATTCAGCAAACTGCTACCGTTTCATGAAAAAAAAAGAAAGTAGAACACGTGGGAGACTCATATTCTCTACAGGTTGGCTTGGCATACAAAAGTTGACCATGACAACAGTTTTTTCCAGGAATAAAGTATGTTTGGACTACTGACTAGAGCACCAGGTCCATTTTGGAAAACGCTCCAACTTTTCAAACAAAAAGGGAAAAAAACCACGAACGTACGTGACAAAATCCCTGTGCCATTCGACTGGAAAAAAATGGGTTCCGGCATCGAGCATGATTTTACATTCGATTCAAGGCCCTATAGTGATGTTGATTCTCATAAAAACCTGATGAAAATTTGTTATATAAATATCGAATTTTATTAAAAAAATATGGGGCTCGAATATTTTTTTATGAAAAATGTACAATTTCTTATAAAATTGTTTCTCTTTTTTATAGAAAAAAAATTTTTATAAGGTTTTTATAAGGTCGAAAGTTTTCAAACATCTTAAAATTCCATTATCTTCAACATTTCTAAAAATTTCCAAGTTGTCAAAAACGTGTAATATTTTTGATATTTTCAAAATTCCAAAATTTTTTAATCATACAAAGATGTCCAAAATTACCCACATTTTTTACATAAATCTTAGAAATCAATGAAAATTAAAAATGAGATTCAAACGTTTTTGGAAATTTCTTAGATTTCTAAAAATGTACTCACAAATCAGTGAATAAATTTACGTTTATTGATACAACAATGATTTTTCAACCGGGATATACATTGATAAACATGACTATATTTTTGCTGTCATTCGGAATGTGCAAACGCATTTAACTGTAAAACTCATTTCCCAAATTCGAATTTCCTGAAAAACTGACCTAAATAAACAACTATTTACTCTAAATAATATTTTCTTGCAGTTTTCGAAACAATTTCTGATTTACTAAAAGTATGTACTATATTCACTGCTGTACTTGCTGTACTATGTACAAAGCTGAAAACCAGCTGAACAAACGATCTATAGATACAATAAAATCAATCATAGATATTTTTAAGCATTCATAGTAATATTATACATTGTTCGTTCGAATAATTCGACGATTCAAACTCGAATTTTACTAATTCTTAGCTTAAGTTCTATAATACACTGAAAAAAAAATACTTTTTCAAGCACAAACGTGATATATCTTTTTATTTTTATTATTTTTTTTTTAAAGTTTATAATTTCTGTGGAGCTCTGGATGGATGTTGTGCACCAGTTCCAAAATGTCGGATATAACCTGGAAAATAATTCCATGAATTATTTAGGAATTTTATAACTTTTATTGTATTATATATTAACAATAATTATTGTTAAAAATATACTTTTTATTATTGGTTACGGCAATACAATAAATTTAAAAATACAACAATAAAAAAATTAATAAAGAAATCGTTACTTTAATTAAAAAAAAAAAAAATTTAATTGATATCGACTTATTAAAAAATTAATATTTCGAGCTGTAGATTTCATTATTTTTTTATCAAGTTTTTTTTTCAACGAATTTATTAAAAAAATAAAAGTCAAAAAGTAAAAAAAATTATAAAAGTTATGAATTCCATTAATGAAAAATAGGAATTTTAGGATTGAAAAGAATAGTAAATAATTTGAAAAATTATTATTTTCACCACACACATTTTGCAATCAATGTTTTCATACAGGATTGCAATGCAGTGAAAATTGTTTATTTCGTTATTGTTTATTTAAAAAACCGAGTTGACTGAATTTTCATAAATTTATTTTCTGTTTATTATTGCTATTTAGTGTTTTAAATTAATTGATTTCCGATAAAAACTTTTTTATTAAATTTACTGCAAAGAAAATAAGTTCCAAAATTTTTTAAAGGTAACTGTTGAATAATAACTGTTAAAATAATAATAATTTTTTATTTTGAGGATAAATGGTAGATTCGCATCAATGAATGAAATTTAATTTTTCGTGTTTATTATTATTATTCAGTTTTTTGAATTCATAAATTTCCGATCAAAACTTTTTTTTAATTTACTGCATAGAAAATAATTTCAAACATTTTTTAAAGGTTATTGTTAAATAATAATTGTTGAAATTATATAATATTTGAAATGATGAATTTGCATCAATGAATAAAATTTACTTTTTCATGTTTATTATCATCATTCAGTTTTTTATTTTAAATTCATAAATTTCCGATGAATACTTTTTTATTAAATTTACTGCAAAAAAAATAAGTTTAAAAAGTTGTTTAAAAAAATTGTTAAAATTAATATATATTTTAAATGTTGAATATTCGCTAAAGACTAAATTTTTTTTATTATGAGAATAAATGACGAATTCGCACCCATAAATAAAATGTACTTTTTCATGTTTATTATCATTATTCAGTTTTTTAAATTCATAAATTTCTGATAAAAACCTTTTTATTTAATTTACTGAAAAGAAAATAAGTTCAAAAAGTTGTTAAAGGTGATTGTTAAATAACAATTGTTAAAATTATGAATCATTTTTTATATCTTACATGTTAAATAGTTGTTAAGTTTGTAATTTTTTTTTTTTAATATAAAAGTAAATGATTAATTCGCATTATTGAATGAAATTTACTGAATTTTTTAGCAGTTATTATTGAAAAAATATAATTTTTGCTTGAATGATTAAAAAGTTGATGACTTAGACATTGAACTTCCAAAAATCATCAAAATTATTATTTTTCGTTAATTGAATCCATGACTGTGATTATTTTAAAACCTTTTATTTCTGTTATTTTTAAATTTTATTCAAAAGTTATTAAAAAATGTGAATAATATAAGAGTGAATGGTGAATTCGCATCAATGAATGAAATTTACTGTTTTATGTTTATTATTATTATTATTCAGTTTTTTAAATTTATAAATTTTCGATAAATACTTTTGTATTAAATTTACTGCAAAGAAAATAAGTTAAAAAAATGTGGTAAAGGTTAAATAATAATTGTTAAATTATATAATATTTTAGATGTTTAACAATTGTTCGAAACTGTAATTATTTTTTATTATGAGAATTAATGGCGAATTCGCACCAATGAATGAAATTTACTTTTTCATATTTATTATTATTATTCAGTGTTTTAAACTCATAAATTTCCGATAAAAACTTCAATTAAATTTACTGCAAAGAAAATTAATTCCAAAAATTTTTGATGGTAACTGTTAAATAACAATTGTTAAAATTAAGCAATATTTTAAATATTTTTTAAAGACTGTAAATTTTTTTTATTATAAAAATTAATGGTAAATTCGCATCAATGAATGGAATTAATTGAATTTTCCAGCAGTTTTTATTAAAAAAATATAATTTTTGCTTGAATGAATAAAAAATAAATGACTTAGACATTTAATTTCAAAAAATTATCCAAATTTTGATTTTTCATTAATGGAATCCATAACTGCAATTATTTACAAACTTTTTAATTATGACTTTTCTAAAACTTAATTTGTAGTGAATCCCACGTAAAATAAAATTTCTAATCATTTTATTGAAAATTTATTTAAAAATTTTCACAATATAAAAATAAATGGTAAATTAGCATCAATAAATAAAATTTACTGTATTTTTCAGGAGTTATTATTAAAAAAATATTATTTTTGCTTGAATGAATAAAAAATAGATGACTAGACATTGAATTTTAAAAAATCATTGATTCTGACTTTTTTAAAAATCAATTTGTAGTGAATTCCATGTAAAATAAAATTTTTAATAATTCAATTTAAAATTTTCATAATATAAGAATAAATGATGAACTCGCATCAATGAATAAAATTTACTTTGTTTTCCAGCAATTATAATTGAAAAATTGTATTTTTGTTTAAATCATAAAAAATTGATGACTTATTGTTAGGCATTGAACTTCCAAAAATCATCAAAATATGTATTTTTCAGTAATTGAATGCATAACTATAAATATGTTAAAATCTTTTATTTCTGACTTTTTTAAAACTTAATTTGTAGTAAATTCCATGTAAAACAAAGTTTTTCATAATTTGATTCAATATTTATTTGAAAATTTAAATAATATTGGACTAAATGGTGAATTTGCATCAATGAACGAAATTTACTGAATTTTTCAGCAGTTATTATTAAAAAATCTTTTTCATTGATGCAAATTTACCATTTACACTTATATTATTAAAATTTTCAAATAAATTTCATATAAAATTATTACACATTTTATTTTACATGGAATTCACTACAAATTATGTTTTAAAAAAGTAAGAAATAAAAGGCTTGCAAATAATTGTAGTTACGGTTTCAATTAATAACAAATAAATATTTTGATGTTTTTTGGAAATTCAATGTCTATATCATCAATTTTTAAATCATTCAAGCAAAAATTATATTTATTGAAAAGTTATTATTCAAAAAATATAATTTTTGCTTGTATGATTGAAAAATTTATGACTTAGACATTTAACTTCCAAAAATCATCAAAATATTTATTTTTCATCAATTGAATCCATAACTAATTACTTACAAACCTTTTATTTGACTTTTTCAAAACTTAACTCACAGTGAATTCCATGTATAACAAAGTTTTTAATAATTGATTTACAATTAAGTATAAAGATAAAAATGACAAAAATATAAATTTTTCATTTTTTCTCTTACATATTTTTTGGACGTCAAAACCAGTTGGTTCATTTCCTCGATGCGCCTTTTGGTGTCTCCTTCGATTTCAGCTGCTACGCCTTCTCTTGAGCCCATGTGCTGGAAATTCCAAGAACAAAATTTCAATGTTTTTCAAAAACAATTTCATCCGAAAATTAATAACAGTAAGAATAAATTACTTTCGCTTCGAATTCGCGAAATTGCTTTTCGCGTTCCTGTCGATAATTTTCGACTTCTTCCTGAGCCTGTTCTTTTGCAAGCTTCAGCTTGCGAGCTTTTCCTGTAACAACAGATTTTTCGGTTTAAAAATTCTGGTTTATTGTAAACGACGTGGAGCCAGAAATAGAAAATTAGTTTTTATTGAAAGTATTGAAATTTGGACCAACAATAAATAACTGTAATAAAATAAAATAATGAAAAAACAAAAAATGAATTTTCAATCTAGAATATTTTTTTTAAGATTTTCAAGTTTCTAAATGTAAATAATAAAATTTTCATGATTATAAAGATTTTAGTTTTACAACTCCAATGTTTATTAAGTTAGAAACTTATTTATATATAATTATATAAAATATAAATATATAAAATTTATAAAATAAAAATTATTTATATATAATTATAAACTTGTGTATATAATTAAATTATAAACGATAAAAAGTTTATAAAAGTAAATGATAAAATTTTCATAATATTAAGATTTTAGTTTTACAACTCCGATGTTTATTAAATTATAAACTTATTCATGTATAATTGTATAAAATAAAAATATATAACATTTATAAAATAAAAATTATTTATATATAATTATAAACTTGTGTATATAATTAAATTATAAACTATAAAAAGTTTATAAAAGTAAATGATAAAATTTCCATAATATTAAGATTTTAGTTTTACAAATCTGATGTTCATTGAATTACTTTTTGGAGTTTCTGAAACCATGAGTGCAAAAGTGAGATAAAATATTTAAAATTACGAAAAATGTTGATTTCATTAAATTTTGTTTGTTAAAATGAATTTCAAAAAATTTAAGAACTGTGAAAAAATTTTTTCCAAGGTTGACCTTTTTTTTATAAAAATATTTAGTTTCTAGAAAATTCATACAAAAGATTTTTCGTTTTTGAAATTCCTGTTTATTGCAAATGACTTGGAGCCAGAAATAGAAAATTAATTTTTACTGAAAGTACTTAAATTTGGACCAGCAATAAATAATAATGATTAAATAAAATAATAAAGAACCATAAAATAATGAAAAAACAAAAAACGAATTTCCAATCTAGAATATTTTTGAAGATTTTTAAGTTTATAAATATAAATAATAATATTCACAATAATATTCAGATTTTAATTTTACAACTCTGATGTTTATTAAATTATAAACTTATTTACATATAATTATAAACCTATGTATAAAATTAGATTATAAACTACAAAAAGTTTATAAAAGTAAATAATAAAATTTCCATGATATTTAGATTTAATTTTTATAACTCTGATGTTTATTGAATTACTTTTTGGATTTTCTGAAACCACGAGTGTTAAAGTGAGATAAAATATTTAAGGATATGAAAAATGTTGTATTTATCAAATTTTGTTTGCTAAAAAAAATTTTGAAAAATTTAAGAACTGTGGAAAAAAATGTTGTTCAAGGTCAACCTTATAAAATTCTTATAAGAAAATTTTTTTTTATAAAGTGACCTTCAAAAACTTCGTAGAAAAATTTTTCTGATAAAAATTTTTAGTCTTCAGAAAATTCATACAAAAGATTTTTCGGTTTTAAAATTCCTGTTTATTATAAATGATTTGGAGTCGGAAATAGAAAAGTATTTTTTACTGTAAGTACTGAAATTTGTACCAGCAAAAAATAATAATAATAGAATAAGATAATAAAAAATCATAAAATAATGAAAAAACAAAAAATGAATTTCCAATCTAGAATATTTTAATAAATATGAATATAAATGAATATAAATAATAAAATTTACAATAATATTCAGACTTTTATTTTACAACTCTAATGTTAAATAAATTATAAACTATAAAAAGTTTATAAAATTAAATAATAAAATTTCCATAATATTAAGATTTCAGTTTTATAAATCTGCGATGTTTATTAAATTACTTTTTGGATTTTCTGAAACCATGATTGTAAAAGTGAGATGAAAAATTTAAAGATATGAAAAATATTGAGTTTATCAATTTTTTTTTGTTAAAAAAATATTAAAAAATGTAAGAACTGAAAAATTTTTTTTTTTGAAAGTCCTGCTTTTAAAATTTTTATTTTATAAAGTGAGCTAACAAAAACCTTGTAAAAAATTTTTAGTCTTTAGGAAATTTATACAAAAGATTTTTCTATTTTTAAATTCTGATTTATTATAAATGACTCGGAGCCAGAAATGGAAAATTAATTTTTACTGAAAGTACTGAAATTTGAACCAGCAATAAATAATAATGATAAAATAATGGAAAAACAATAAATGGATTTTCAATCTAGAATACTTTTTCAAAACTTTCAAGTTCATAAATATAAATAATAAAATGTTCGATTATTTTTAGATTATTGTCTTACAACTTCAATGTTAATTTCACTATTTATTTAATTTTATTAAATTATCAAAAATTTAAAAATATTAAGAAGTTTGAGTTCTTTAAATTTTGTTTGTTACAAAGAATTTTTAGAAATTGTACAAATTTTAATACTTCTTATTATTTTAAAGAAAATAATATTTTTTATGAAAATCTATAATAAAAATGGAAAAGGAAAAATACCAAAAAATTAAAAATATACAATATTGTCCTTACAAATTTTAGATTTCTACAAATAATACAATTTCTAATGCAACATACAACTTACTGAGTTTTTCAACAAATTTGAATTTTTAAATAACTTTCAGATTTTTGTTTTACAACTTTCATGTTAATTCAATTATTTATTGAATTTTCGAAAACTATAGAAAATTCAAGAATATTAAAAATATTTACTTCATCAAGTTTTTTTGATAAAATTATTCTTGAAAATAGTAAAAATTTAAATACTCATCATTATTTGAAAGAAAATAATTTTTTTTAAGAAAAACTATAGTTTTTGACGCAATAATTTCACCCAACTTGCTGAAAATAATAATTGAAAAATTAGTTTCCGGTGTACAAATTTTTATTTCAAACGTTATACAAAAAAAGTAAATATGTAAAAATTCTATAACATAATAAAAGAATATTTTTAAAATTACTTAGTTTTATATATAAAATATCAAGTGGAAAAGTAGAAATTAAATTGCAAGTATGGATTTAAATGACAAAAAAACCCTCTGAAATTAAAAATATTTCATTTTCCTCTACAAATTTTGAGTTTTCACCAATTTGAATTGTAAAATAACTTTCAGATTTTTGTTTTACAACTTTCGTGTTTATTCAATTACTTATTGAATTTTCTAAAACTATAAAAAATTCAAGGATATTGGAAAATATTTAGTTCATTAAATTTTTTTGATAAAATTATTATTGGAAATATTGAAAATTTAAATACTTGTCATTATTTCAAAGAAAATAATTTTTTAAATCAAAATCTATTATCTTTGATGGAATAATTTCACGCAACTCGCTAAAAATGTTAATAATTAAAAAATAAGTTTAGGGTGTACAAATTTTTATTTTAAATGTTATGAAAAAAGTAAATATGTAAAAATTAAAAAACATAATAAAATAATATTCTTAAAATGACTCAGTTATGTGTATAAAATTTTGAGTATGAATTTAATTGCAGCTACGAATTCAAATGAAAAAAAAACCTTAAAAATTAAAAACATTTTATTTTTCCTTACAAATTTCAGGTTTTCACAAATACCACAATTTCTAAATGCAATACCTAATTGATCGAGTTTTTCGACAAATTTGAATTTTGGAATAACTTTCAGATTTTTGTTCCAAGACTTTCATATCCACTCAATTATTTATCGAATTTTCTAAAACCACCAAAAATTTAAAGATACTACTAATTTTAGTTCATCAAATTTCGTTTGTCAAAAATAATTTCACAAAATTCTACTAACTCAGAATCTCACTATTTCAAAGATAAAAATTCCACGTATCAACATTTTCGACTCTATAATTTAACGCAATTTCACTAATATGTCAAAAACTAAAAGATTCCAAATAATTTGAAGGCCATCAAAAGACTACACCCATCACAGATGGAAACTCAAATTCTGCCCTTTTTATTGATTCCCAGGCACGAAATTTTACTCACGTTTGCGCGCGTCCGACACTTTTTCGGCAGCCCTTTTTTCTGCAGCCAAAAGCTGCTGGATTCCTTGGGTTTGCGATGCCATTTTTTTATTCTTGTCAAAGTTACGATTTCGATTGAATCATATGACTGCATGAACTTTGTTTTTCATCCGCTTTGACAAGACGAAGCGCTGCAATCGATTACCACGTGAATCACGTGAACGACTCACGTCACTGTGTGTCACGTGACAAATATCGATGCGTATCGATGTCCGTCATGCGTATGCAGTGATGTGAGTCGGTCAATTTGACGGTCATGACGGTCAAATGTCAGAAAAATTTTGGTCAGCGTTTGACGTCAAATGACTCTGACACGTCAATTTTTTTCTGACCGTCAAACCTCAAACTGCCCCTACCAACCATGACGACATCGTCACTAGTGTCGTCACTTTTAAAAACGTTTATATACGAAAATTCACTGTAGAAATTATTATCTAGTTCATATTCTACCTCCTGAGTAAAAATATTTGAATTTGTGTAGTCGTCACAATGACTTTATCAGTGAGTTGTCACGACCAAAATGTCGGTAAGACATGACTGAAAAAGATTAAAAATTAAAAAAAGAAATTAAAAAATAAAATTGTTTTGAAAAAAGAAAAATTAAAAAAAAAATTTTGTTGGGAAAAAAATTTCGAAAATTTGTTTGAAAAAATAAAATTTTCGGAAAAGAAAATTTTTCTGGAAAAAAACATTTTTTCGAAAAAATAGGTACAGGATGACGACATGTCGGCATTTAAGTCGTATGCCGATATCGGTGACGATCAAAATGACGGCTCGGAAATTCCTGAAAACGCTGAAAACCGACTCATATGCCGACGTCGTTTTCAAGAATTTCCGCGCCGTCATTTTGACCGTCACCCTACCAACCATGACGACATAAAAACCGACTCATATGCCGACGTCGTTTTGAGGAATTTCCGTGCCGTCATTTTGATCGTCACCGACATCGGCATATGTCGGCATACGACTTAAATGCCGACATGTCGTCCGCGATACTGCGCGACCCGGTCAAAAAAATAAATTCGGCTAGAAATCGGCCCGACTTCGGTAAAGTTTGGCGGATATCGGATCAGGGACATCCGGCCGATGTCGACCCGAATTCTGGATGTAATCATTTTTGGATCGGCCCGACATTCCTCGTCCGATATCGACCGAATTCGGGTTACGGATATCGGGCCGAAACGAATAATGCGATTACATACCGAAGTCGGTCCGAATACCCGCCGATATCCCTCACCCGATGTATACCGAACTTTTCCGAAGTCAAGCCGATATTCAGCCGAACTTTTTTTGACTTCGACAAATATTCAATGAATATCAATGTCATGTCCTAATGACATCAAT
>JAPYZL010015980.1:0-14422 GCA_030522825.1 Platygaster orseoliae
TACTTCGGGTAGTACTACCTCTAAAATTAGATAGTGTAAGAAGAGGAAGCGCCACTACCCTATGCTACTAGTAGCACTACCTCAATTTTGTTAGCTGGGTTACTTTCTAGATTTCTATTCTTGAACTCCACGATCAATAGATTATCATATTCAAATTTATGGGTTTCAACTATTCTATATCTGAACTTCCAATTCGCGTATTTATAAAAAAATTTCAATGTCAGTTGAATCAAAATCGAAAGTCATGTAAAACCTGGTATTTTTTGAGTTTTTACATTCAATTATCAATCAATGGAGACAAATTTCAATTTCAATTTTATTTGTGAAATTTTCTAGGTAATTAAATTAAATTTGTTTATATTTCCTTTAATAATATCAAAGATTATTTCATTTTTTTTAATTAGAGTGTTTTTGTGGCTTTTTAAATTTAATATTAAAATCCTGCAGAAGAAAAAAGAAGCAAAAATTATTAAGGAAAAAATTAAAAGAAAAAAGTAACAAATTAGTATTTTAGGATGACAAATGTTATAAATAGCAAAGTTTGTTAATTTTAAAATAAAAATTACGTCATTGTGATTGATAAACTTTTAAATTTAATTATCATATTAAAATAAAGTTATGAAAATTGACTTTCATGAATGTTGATCTTTCCTCACTTGAAAACTTTAATTGAGAATAATAAAAACTGTGAAATTCAAAATCTTGAAATTACAATTCCAAAACTTATGAATTTGCGTAAGGGGGACATGAAATTTGCTGAAAATTCGTGCTGATGTAACGTTTTAAAAGGTCAACGATTTAGCTACTATATTCCTTTATGAATAATTGATTGTTTTATTCTCTATTTATCCACTTGTTATGTTTAGCCAAATCACCTTGATGAGTGGTGAAATTTTTTTTGAATGATTGACTTAGGACTTCTGAAAGTTCTTCAGATTCGTCAGTAGTCATGTTAGCTTTATTAAGCAGCTGAAATATTTTCGTATTTGGAATCATGCTAAAAACAAATACATGGAATATATCGAGTATTATCTGTTTACGGTAAAATTTTTTATACGATTCTAACCTCAAAGTTTGTCCTTTGTAAATCTTAGTATTAATGTTATTATTATAGTTACAGGGTTTCATCAACAAATATTTTTAACTACAGTTTTTGGAAGATTTTTCAACTCATAGGAAAACTTAAAAAAAAGGATTTTCAAGTCAAACAAATTTTTTTTATCCCCATAATTCTCAAGGCTTTTGATTTTCCATTTTTGATTTGATTTTTTGATTTTTATTTATTTATTATATTTACTTTTTATTTCTCTTGAATTAATTCATTCTTTTTCCTGCCATTATCGAATCTTAATTTCCGTTTCGTTAGTTCTTGAGCATATTTCAGAAACTCCATGGTGATCAAAGAATGTAGCGAACTAACTGTTTAAAAGAAAGTTTTAATGAGTGATATCAGGTCCCTTCAATCAGAATGCAAGAGAATAATTTAACAATTTTAAGATGCCCAAGAATATTTCAAATCTTTTCATAATCGTCGTAGTTTATAACCAGTGTATCAACTTTCAAAATTCAATTTACTTTTTCTTTATAGTTTATTGCAAACGTCGCACACATTAATGAATCAAAATTTCTTTTTTCAACAGTTTCGACAGGGTTATTAATCAGTCAAATTAAAAGCTATTAGTTCTATAATAAGCTGCCTTATTGTTAAATTTGCAACAAATGACAAAAGAATTATTGCTGATTTTGAAATTTTATGAAAAATTGAATTTATACTTAAAATACAGGTACAATTATCTCAATCATAAGGATTATAAACAAACCAGTAACTGATATTGTATGTTCTACTTCTGATCCCATGATTGTTGTTATTCGAGTACTTCTCTCAGTACATTGAATACTCTTCAAAAAAAAATTTGGTCAGATTGAAGGATAAGCGAGAATTGATTGCGTCTGAAATGTAGGGTGTAGGGCGATAAGTAGGATGGCCAGGAAAAATGAAACCTGTTCCGCAATGATTTCACGATTCGTTTTAGTGGGACACTTACTGTCCTTCGTCGGAGAAAATTAACATTAAAAAAGCGTGAATCAGGCAATGGACAAATCTTATGAAACACTGTCACAATTTGAATTCTTGTAAATAAGAAAAAAATTAGAAAATTGATGACAATTCAATGTGAGATTAAAAAAAAATTAGTGATATTAAAATAATATGCAGTATCCTTTCCGATTTTATAATAAAATTTTGATTTTCTCTAAATATATATCATTGAAAAAATGGTCATCCTCGATCGTGACGTTGACAACTGATTGATTTACGATCGGAGAAATTGTTTGAAACTTGATTGAACGGTCGTTGGACGCGCTTGGTAATCTTCGTATAAATGTTTCAACGCTCAATAAAACCTGAAATGACAATACTTTAAACAGACTTTGTGTTACTGTTGAAAACTGTTTGGATATTGATAGAAAATGATTATTTTCAAATATTTCTTAACTTTGATGAAAAAAAATTGCAAATATAATCAACCAATTATAATGAATTTGCGTTTGAAATTTAATAATTTTATTTGCGGTTTCGAGATAAATCAAGATTCAAAATCGAATTTTACTTTGACAAAAAAGTACGTTTTTCTGTACAAATAAGAAAAACATAGAATGATTTCTTCGATTTTACAAAGCGTATAGTACCTACGTTGTGAGAATAAAGTCAGAAATAGCATAATTACTTTTGAAAATAAAGAAACAGAAACTCTTTATTCAAGAACAACTAACTTGAACTTGAACTTGACAAAGGGAGTACACTTTCCCATATAAATAAAAAAAAAAAAAAATAGAACGATTCGTTCGATATTGAAAATAACGTATAATACTTCATGACAATACAAAAAGAAAAAAACAGTTTGGGAACCCTTAATTTAAGAACAATGAACTTTAACTTGAACTTAAATTTGAACTTGAACTTGAACTTGACAAAGAAAGTACATTTCCCCATAAAAATTAAAAAAAAAATTGAATGGTTCGTTCGATTTTAAAAATAACTTATAGTACTTTATGAGATAAAGTCAGAAATAGCACAATAACTTATGTAAATAAAAGAAAAATTGGGAAACCCTTTATTCAGGAACAATGAACTTGAACTTGAACTTGAACTTGACAAAAAGAAAGTACATTTTCCCATACAAATAAAAAAAAGTTGAATGATTCGTTCGATTTTGAAAAAAACGTGTAATACTTGATGACAATAAGGTCAGAAATAGCACCATCGGTTTTGAAAATATAGAAGCAGTTTGGAAACCCTTTATCTAAGAACAATAAACTTGAACTTGAATTTTAACTTGGACTTGAATTTTAACTTGAACTTGAATTTTAACTTGATCTTGAACTTGAACTTGAATTTGAACTTGAACTTAAAACTTGAATTTGAACTTGACAAAGGAAATATAACTTCCCCATAAAAAAAAAAAAAAAAATGAATGGTTCGTTCGATTTTGGAAATAACCTATAGTACTTTATGAGAATAAAGTCAGAAATAGTACAATAACTTTTGAAAATTAAAGAACGATTTGGAAACCCTTTATTCGAAAACAATGAACTTGAACTTCAACTTGACAAACAAAGTACATTTTTCCATAAAAAAAAGACAAAAATAGAATGATTCGTTCGATTTTATTTAAAACATTTAATACTTCATGACAATAAGGTCAGATATAACACAATCGTTTTGAAAATAAAAAAACAGTTTGGAAACCCTTCATTTAAGAACAATGAACTTGACTTGAATTTGAACTTGACAAAGAAAATACACTTACCCATAAAAATAAAAAAATAATTGAATGATTCGTTCGATTTTGAAAATAACTTATAGTACTTTATGAGAATAAAGTCAGAAATAGCACAATAACTTTTAAAAATAAAAGAAAAATTTGGAAACCCTTTTTTCAAAAACAATGGACTTGAACTTGAACTTGAACTTGAACTTGAACTTGAACTTGAACTTGACAAAAAGAAAGTACATTTTCCCATACAAATAAGAAAAAAGTTGAATGATTCGTTCGATTTTGAATATAACCTATAGTGCTTTATGATATTCAAGTCAGAAATAGTACAATAAATTTTAAAAATAAAAAAAACAGTTTGGAAACCCTTTATTTAGGACTAATGAACTCGAAATTGAACTTGAACTTGAACTTAAACTTGACAAAAAGAAAGTACATTTTCCCATACAAATAAGAAAGAAGTTGAATGATTCGTTCGGTTTTGAAAATAACCTATAGTAATTTATGATAATAAAGTCAAAAATAGTACAATAGCTTTTAAAAGTAAAAAAAACAGTTTGGAAACCCTTTATTTAGGATTAATGAACCTGAAATTGAACATGAACTTGAACTTGAACATGAATTTGAATTTGAACTTGAACTTGAACTTGAATTTGAACTTGAACTTGAATTTGAACTTGACAAAGAAAATACACTTCCCCAGAAAAATATAAAAATAATTGAATGGTTCGTTCGATTTTGAAAATAAAAAAACAATTTGGATACCCTTTGTTCAAGAACAATGAACTTGAACTTGAACCTGACAAAGAAAGTACATTTTCCCATACAAATTAGACAAAAATAGAATGATTCGTTGGATTTTGAATAAAACGTCTAATACTTCATGACAATAAGGTCAGAAATAGCACAATCGCTTTTGAAAATAAAAAAAAACATTTTGGAAACCCTTTATTTAAAAACAACGAACTTGAACTTGACTTGAATTTGAACTTAAACATGAACTTGACAAAAAAAAATACACTTCCCCATTAAAATAAAAAAATAATTGAATGATTCGTTTGATTTTGAAAATAACCTATAGTATTTTATGAGAATAAAGTCAGAAATAGCACAATAACTTTTGAAAATAAAAGAACAATTTGGATACTCTTTTTTCAAAAACAATGAACTTAAACTTGAACTTGAACTTAAACTTGAACTTAAATTTGACAAAAAGAAAGTACGTTTTCCCATACAAATAAGAAAAAAGTTGAATGATTCGTTCGATTTTGAAAATAACCTATAGTGCTTTATGATATTAAAGTCAGAAATAGTACAATAACTTTTAAAAGTAAAAAAGTAGTTTGGAAACCCTTTATTTAGGGTTAATGAACTTGAACTTGAAATTGAACTTGAAATTGAACTTGAAATTGAATTTGAACTTGAACTTGATCTTGAACTTGAACTTGACAAAGAAAATACACTTCTCCATAAAAATAAATAAGTAATTGAATATGGTTCGTTCGATTTTGAAAATAAAAAAACAATTTGGAAACCCTTTATTGAAGAACAATGAACTTGAACTTGAACTTGACAAAGAAAGTACATTTTCCCATACAAATAAGACAAAAATAGAATGATTCGTTTGATTTTGAATAAAACGTTTAATACTACATGACAATAAGGTCAGAAATAGCACAATCGTTTTTGAAAATAAAAAAACATTTTGGAAACTCTTTCTTTAAAAACAATGAACTTGAACTTGAATTTGAACTTCAATTTCAACTTCAACTTGACAAAAAAAAATACACTTCCCTATAAAAATCGAAAAATAATTGAATGGTTCGTTCGATTTTGAAAATAACCTATAGTACTTTATGAGAATAAAGTCAAAAAGAGCACAATAACTTTTGAAAATAAAAGAACAATTTAGAAACACCCCTTATTCAAAAACAATGAACTTGAACTTGAACTTTACAAAGAAAGTATATTTCCCTATACAAATAAGACAAAAAATCAATTCTTCTTTCGATGTTGAAAATAACGTATAATACTTTATGACAACAACGTCAAAAATAACACAATAACTTTTGAAAATAAAAAAACAGTTTGGAAACCCTTTATCCAAGAACAATGAACTTGAACTCGAACTGGAACTTGACAAATAAATCCTCGCAGTCATTCATTTCCGTCATTGCTTTCGTTTTTATTCGTACAAAGTTGCACGACCTGTTACCAATTAGAAGTAACAGTTGGCGTAAAATCTCTCGTAGATCAATGCTTCGTTCCTTGCAAATTGTATAATCGCATCGCCGCGTATTATTTGATACCACGGATCCCTGTTATTGCTCGAGTGAAACTATCTCCTAATTAATGCGTCTAGAGCAGAGCGGAAAATGCGAGTCGTTGACTCGGATCTCCCTTTCTCTATTCACTTGCCCGTGTTTTATATCTAAAATGTTGATTAGAGTGAAAGATAAACAAAAAAAAGTGTAACAAGAAACATAAATGGATCGCCGAAAAGGACTCTCGATGGCTCGATGTGTACCAATTTTTTCTCTTCGACACGGTACAAAAATCGATACGGTAAAGTTTTTTTTAGAAGCGTGAATAACGGTTTATTATTTATTGAGGCTCTTTCGGCACCGTTTAAAATTTCTGTAAAATTAAAAGGTGATTTTTATGAGGTAAAATATGATAAGTAATAAAAGAACTTTTGGCTGAAATTTATTTCAAGCACTTTTTTAATAATTCGATGAATTTTTCGAAGAATTATTTATCTCTGGCCTAAAAATATAGTTTTCATAAAAACTGAGACTCAATAAAATAAGAATAAACGATAAAGACTGAAAATAATATGAATTCTTTAAAAACCCTTTTTTGAACAATTATTTAGTGTCATTATATTCTTCCTTTTTTCCAAACGAAAAAATACCCTCATTTTATTTATAGTTATGGACGATTAATTTCAAATCGAATTTATAATACCAAGTTAATTAATAAAATACAGAACATTACAAGTTTTATTACCGAAAAAAATTTATTTTTCAGTTATATTATAATGCATTTCATTGTTCAATTCTAAATTTTAACTTTTCATATTAAAAAAAACTCATTGACAACTGCAGATTATCAAACCGTGAATTTATTTTCTAATGTTCCTTTTTCAAAGTCCGCCTTCGTGATTTTTCGAGATGAATTATTGCCAGTGTCCCACAATTTGAACCATCTGGCGTGAGATGACACGAAGACTTGCATCAAGGGCAAGAGAAAGAAGTCATGAACATGACTTTTGATATTGCGAACAAAAATGTCGTACAGTCGGAAGCAATTTGTCCACGGCGTGATTTATCGTCACACGAAGAACGAAGAACAAAGCGTAACAGTTTAATAATTGCTAAAACGTGCATTCCATTTGTCGCAAAAAAACTCGTTAATTGAATGTAGTGTTTATTCTGCGCTTTGCTCGCGGCGGTCATGCAATGGAGTATTAGTTAGGGTTATTTTTATTTTGATTAGTGGAAAATGATAAAGACCTATAGGTAAAAAAATTAGATCTACGGAGGTTAGGTCGAGTGAAATAAATTTTTTTTAAATTACATAGCACAACTTATTGTCAATACTGTGAAGAGCGTGATGAAATTTAAAGTTTGAGTTTATTTTTATTGTATTTTTGAGGATATTTAAGAAATAATAACATTTTATGAGGTAATGGCTGTTTTTTGAACTTAAGACATGCATAAAAAATGATCTTAATAATTTAAAACTTTTTTTACATCAAAATTGTTGTCGACAGTAATATAATAATATTCTGATCGTATTCTCATATTAACATATTCGATTCAATTGAATAGATATTTACTAATGAATTACATATCTTTTATCTGTATTTAAAGAGATAAAATAATCAAGTACACACAGTTTTTTTTTTAAATAGTTATTTATAAAATTAAATTTCTTCTGCTTAAAAATGTATCCATTTATAGTCATCACTGAGAATATAACAAATTCCATTTCGTTGAATTAGAAAATAAATATATTTACTTGCTGAACATGTTAGAATTTTCCAAATTCATTATAATCTTTCAAACTTTGCAAGTGATAAAAAAAAATTTTTGGTATAAAAAACCGATTTATTACAAAGTGGCTTTGAATATTTAGAAAAACAAAAAGCCATCACTTCGAATACCAAATAGAGAACAGTCTTCAGGTTTAACTTCCCAGAACCATGAAAGAGTCAACAAAACGCTGTTTGAACTGCCAATATTTCTCCTTTGAGTAACACGTATTTGTCGACATTAACAAATTCATGTATTACGAATTTGCTGAGCATTGCGAAAAGTCTACAAAACCCAATTCGCGATTGTCGATGAGTAACATTACATAAACAATATGACGTTCGCTGTTTTTTCAAAAGATCGCTACACGTTGCAATAGCTAATAAGCACCTACATTTTTTATTAATTTTCATTTTTAATTAACTTTTTGCAGATTTTTTTTTTTTTTAATACTTTTCCATTCGAACACCAAATCTGCAACAAGTCTTTGGGCACCAATGTGAATGAGGGTTGAATGATTAATTATTTTTCGAACTATAAAGGAAATTAAAAAATACATTTTGTTCAACTGAATAATGCATATTTTTTTATAATATAAAGTGGCTATACACTGTAAAAATTGAATCTTAATTTAAGATGCAACAAAATCAAGGCACGTCTTGAAATTCAAATATTATCTTAAATTTGATATACGTTTACAATTAATTTAATACAGGCAAGTCTTAAATTAAGAAGATTCAACGTAATTTAAGAAAATTAAGACATATCCTCTTGATTTAAGACTTGCTTGCTTGAAAATAAATTTGGAAATGGACTGAATTCATAATACTATTTGAATTTCAAGTTGTCCCTTAATTTTGTTGCATCTTAAAATAAGATTGACTTTTTAGAGTGATATGTACCCTTACGTTCATGAAAAAACCCACTTTAGAACTTGAATTTAAGCTGCGCCAAGCGTAAATATAGTTCTGACAACCATACTCTTATCATGGTCTTAATGCTTGGTGAATCTATTTATATTGATAAATGTTTGCTGAATGATAATAATAATTTACAATAACATTAGAATAATAATGACTAATAAAATAACAATAATAACTGTCTTCGTTATTATTTCAAAAATAAGAAATAATTTCCAAATTTAGCTATATATATAGCTGAAGAGAATAGAAAATTTCTACAGCTCGTTAGAAAAAGGAGGAAAAATGCTATCATGACGATTTTTTCAATAAAATCGGTGAATAAGCTTTTGGAATTTATTTTCTTAAAGTTGCAGCTTCATACTGTCAGATTATGAATTTCTATATCTCGTTAAAAAGAGGAAGGAAAATACTTTTAATGACGATCATTTAAAAAAAATCGAGAATTTTTTAAAATTTCTTTTTTTCATTTGAATTTCTGAAATTCGATGCTCTATAATTCAAGTTAAATAGATTTTTAGTATTTCTCTGTATACGTTTCTGAGAATTTGAAGCTCTAGAATTCAGAATTTTTCAGATCTTGACTTCTTAATTAAATTTTCCAGAAAACAGTACATTCATGAATTTCTATCATTTTCAATATTTTTTCAGTGTTTTTATAACTCAAACGAGTTTCTGATATTTTTATAAATTCAATAAGTTTGAGATTTTTTCTGGTTTCGTGGATTTGAATTTCTCTCTATTATTCACCTATTTGAAACAACTTTTGAAACTTTATAATTAGAATTTTGTATAGAAAAAAAATTCTTCCGAAACGAAGATTGTTGTTATTCATGAATGAATGAAACTCAAAAGTTTTTAATTTTTTTTTTTTTAATTTTATCGGTTATGTTACCTTTATTATTTATTATTACTGATTTTCGTATCTGAATTTCGGGAGAGATTTGAGCACACAAAACCCTCCTCAGCCTGGAATAAAATTAATAGCATTTTTCACTTTTATAATCCGACGTAACAAAATATTGAAGTAAGTATTGAAATACTCGCAAAACGATCGTATGAGAAAAAGTCTTTGAAATCTACAAGAAAGTACGTGTATCTCAGCAACGTAGAAAATGGAAGTAGCGATCAATGCTCTACGTACTCGTAGAAAGCGAAACTCGATAATCCAGAGGATCGTAAGACAAGTTATCAAAGAGGTTATTAGCAGTGAAAACGAACGTGTTTCTGTTCTCGGCCAAGGAGAAGGCTCAATAATATGGGCGAGGTTCCGTTTTGTTTTCCAAGGTGAAACGCGATTGTTACAAAAAAAAATTGTTATCTGCATTAAATAAAACAAGTGTTTTTATAGGACAGCGAAAACATTTTCCTGTGATTCACATTTAATTGACTTTATCAAGTATAAAATTTCGATAGAGGGCCTTGAAAAAAAAACAACTTGACAAAACGATTTTATTTTGCAGCAGTAGCTAATTTTTGTATTGCCTCAACAAATCTTTTTTGCTGCAAAAGCAAAATTACTATACAAGAAATTTTATTCAAAATGATTGTACTTCAGCAACAAAAAAATAAGCGACTGCTGCAGAAAAAATCCTGTTTTTTTCGTGTGGACTTCCATTTTGGGATTCTTGTGTTTTCTAACTTTCTAAAATTCAAGAATCTTCTTAGGAAAGTCATGTAAGATTTTTGGTAATTATTTGAGGATCGAGATGATTTTAAGAAGGAGTTGTGAACTTTTTCGAATAATTAGGCTTAAAGGAGTCAGGATATTTTCGATGCAAATCGTGATATTCGCTGAGTGTATTATGATAAATACTTGGTCAGGCGTTAAACTTGATACTTGGCGCAGCCGATACTTTCTTCGATCTCGCCGGGGAAATGGAATTAGTGTAATAAGAAGTCTACCACAGTCGTAGAGCATGTGTACGAGCCTCTCGGAGCCGAGAACACCTCACTTTCGAGGTCAATGTCTACGCTCGGAAGATATTGCCGCTTTCATCGAGAGATGCTTTCGTGAATACATTTATACGGCCCTATTTCACAGTTTTATTCTCGTAAGTTAACGATTTTGAAATAAGATATTGCTGGATTTCCAAACACAAAACTTTGGTACCGAAAAATTGGAATATTTCAGATTTAGGGACTAAAATTAAATTTATTGTAAATACTGTCAAGAGCGTGATGAATTTTGAAGTTCAAATTTGTTTTTATTGTAGTTTCGAGGATATTGAAGAAATAATAACATTTTATGAGGTAATACCTATATATTGAACCAATGAATAATTAATAAATAATTAAGAAACCAATAATTGATCGTATTATCATATTAACATATTCAATACAATTGAATAGATATATACTAATAAATTATATATTTTTTATATGTACATAAAATAATCAAGTACACGCAGTATGTTTTTCTTTTTTAACAAATAATTATTCATCAAATTTATTGTTTATAAATTTTTGGATTTTTGAGGGAATTTTCAACATTTGAAGATATAAAATGTAAGGATCTTGAAATTCAAATTCTTTCAGTTGTAATAAACATAGAATGTTGAATGTGGTTTGCATGAATTTTTTTTTCATTTTCAAAATTTTTTCAATGAATAATTTGATAATGATTTGAGTGAGTTCATTGCAATATTGTTTAATTTTAATTGTAAAAAGTGTAATTTTTTTGCCAATAATAATACGTACGATAAATTTGAGGAATTTCATTGAAATTATATTTAATATTAAAATTAATTAATATTCAATTTATTTAAATTAAATGAATTCAAACTTCATGGGTATTTCCGTTTTTCTGATAAATGTAGATTCACGAAAACTTTATATTTATAACTTATTTGAAAATTAATAATAATAATATTAATGATTATTATTATTATTATTATTATGATTATCTTATAATATTAAATAATAATAATATAAAATATATAAATAATAATAAAATGATTATATAATTTATTGTTAATAATAAAATTTATAATAGTAATTAAAAAATGTATATTTTCTTCGGGATTTGATAATTTTTTATAATTGACGATCTGTTTACAAGAGTACAATTTTTAAATTTTTCGGGCTTAAGGATTTCGAAATTGTACAACTTTTGGAGTCCAGAACTGCTCATTTTTCATATACATATTTAACATTATGGAATTTGAATTTTGTTCTTTGCAAATCACGCAGATTCAGTTTTTTTCAAAAATAATTTTTATATGTATTTCATAATAATTTTTCAATATATTTTCATACCTTGAAGCAATTTTTGATATTGTAATTGATTTATATATTGCTTTCTAAAATTCGATGCTCAAGGAATCATAGTTGAAATAATTTAAAATATTTTTATAGACTATTAAGAAAATAACAACTATATGTTTCATAGATTTTTTAAATTTTCGTTTTTTATATTATTTATCAACTAGTGTTCTATTTCCTTGTGTTTTTGTAGATTTCTAGTATCTACGATTTATAATACTGAAAATTTCTACGAATATAATTACATACATTAATTATTTTCCATAATATAGTATCTTTGATGTAGATTTTCAGTACTTCCATATTTTTTTATACACTTTAAGGTATTAGCTGAGATTTTTATGGTTTTCTGTTTAAATTTCTAAAATTCTATACTCTTGAATTTAAAGTTTCATATATTCAAGAGTTCAAGATCCACACAGTCTTTCAGTATCAATAGATTTATAATATTCCTAGCATTTTTGTTTTAGTATTAGTAAAATGTTGAAGAATTTTGCAGTATTTTCATGGATTTTTTGCATTTTTCTAGATCGCTGAATAAATTTCTAGGATTTATTGTTGTAGAGTTTCCAGATAAGATATTCAGTATTTTTATAGATTTCTTGTAAAATTACATTTACATTGATTTTTAGTATTTTATATCACAGTAGCGTTTTCTACTATTTTTATAAATTTATAGTATTACTAGAGATTTCCATTGATGTTTTTCAGAATTTGATGTTTCAGAATTCAAAGTTTCATGGATCTTCAGTATTCGTTCAGATTTGTCAGAAAATAGTTTTTTCATAGAATTCTATTACTTTCCATTTTCAAGAACTTCTCTGTGAATTTCAATGTTTTTTAGATTTTCAATATTTTATTTAGCAATTCCAATTTACATATCTCTTTATGAATCACTAAATATTCACAATTTTTCAAATTACGTTTTCTACGTTATCCTAGAAAAACATTTTTAATTATTGCGTTTCAGTAAAAATTGTTCTGAAACTAGGATTATTTTCTTTCTTGATTTTCTCAACTTTGAAAACTAACATGAAACCATTTGTTATGGTCTCTAAATTTCAGTAAATAGATTTTTTATTATTTCTACGTATTTTCTTCAAAATGTTTATTTTTGTGTCATATTTCTCAAAATCCATATTTGTATTATTTGATATCAAACTTTTTTCATTTTGATGAGAAAAATTTATTAATTTTAGTCGGATTGCGGGAGGATTTGAACCCCCAAAACTCCCTTGCTTTCGCGCCTGATTCTATCGAAATTTCAAAAGAAAAGGAAGTAAAAGCAAAACAATCGATTAATAAATATTAATCTCGTGAGAAAAAGATTTAAGAGTGGCGTCGTTGGAGTGGAATTCGCGCGAGCGAAAAGGGAAATGCAAGTGTAATATATTTTTCCAAGAGTCTGCAGCAAGTTGTTGCACGCTGGTAACGAAAGCGAAGTCTCTCGAGTGCAATGAGCTTGCTAGAGAGCTCTTGCTCTTACTCCTCGCAACGAGTGAGATTAATTAATCAAACTCATCAAACGATGCTTTATCACGCTCACTCGTACTAATTGCAACATAAATTTGACAGTTTTCGATAAGACATCTTTTTGCGTCAGAACTGCGAAAGGTTATGGGTTGCTACTTCGCTCTCTGATTATTATTGTTTTACGAATTAATTATACTCTTGAATTATTTATGTTTGGTTCAGTGTAAATCGAAAAATTATTGCTGCTGGTTTTGTTCCAAGTTAAATCTTGTTGAATTGTTATAATTTATTTTTTTTTTTTTAGATGTTATATGATACATTTATTCAGACATCAAAAACAAGAATAGACAAATTTAAGATTTTCATGGAGATGAGTAGATGACTTCATGTATTTCTACGGTTTTCACTATTTTGACAGTTCTGCAAATTTTCAGGAAATAAAATGTTTCAAAAAATTCTGAAGGTTTGAAAATTTTCGACAGGACAGTTGGTTTTTAGATATTTTCAATAAATTTTTGAAGCATTTTAACGGTTTGCTATTTTATGATAGTTTTGATAGATAAAAAAGTTCATAATATTTTTTGTGGATATTTTACGTAAATATGGAATAGAAACTTCAAACTTTTATACATTGTAAACATGGTCAAAATAGTAAAAATTTTCAAAAGTTTTAAGAACACTTCAATTGACGAATCTATAAGAAAGCTGTCAAAACTGTCAATCTGAAAGTTTGTTATAGTTTATGCCCAAAATTTGAATTCGCGGAACGCTGAAAACAAAATACAGTGAATATAGCAATTTTACTATTCATTGTTCGAAAAAAATCTCTTTTTCTCTGAAGAATGAAAAAATATTCATCTACAGGGTGCGCCACCAAAATCCGGACAAATTCAACAAAAAATTCATTACAAATATTTGTCATGAATAAATTTATTTAAAAAAAAACCTTTTT